>JAQIXG010004498.1:0-12833 GCA_034700105.1 Oconnorella tubifera
CGCCTGTGTATTCCTTTTTCACATCTTGCACTGTATTGTGAAATTGCATTTTATTATTTTGTGTGAAATAAATAAATGCACCAATGTGCATTAAGAACATTATTTAAATTGATCAATCGTAGGCCTACTGTATAATTATGAGTCTATCATCTAGTAGCAGTAGATGAATGCTTTAATAGTGGTAACAGTTTGCTCAACGAGGATGCTTACATGAAATAAGATTTATTGAAAGGAATGGAGGTGGGATCTTGGAGTCAGAACCCTAAGAACAAAAAAACCTTAGATAGGTTTTATTTTATTTTATTCTATCAGCTATAGAGTTAACGTTTTGCACCTATGGGACCTATTGGTTGAAAATGTCGCAATAAAAGTTAAACCCATACATAAATGATCTGCTATGCAAGATAAAGCTACATCGTTCGGTCGCGCTCTGTCAATTATATGCAGGAATCAGTTAACATCAGTTTAGACTGACTGTGGCAAGTGCTATTATGATTTGATTGGTTATTTCTTTTAAGCAATTGACTAAATTGCACCGTTACTTGTGACTGACTTATTTATCAATTTACAGTGGGCCCTCTAACATATGCATGTTTTCGCCTCTGTAACTATGTACGCTTCTACGCCACATATGATACGTACGAAGTTTCGAGGAAAGATAAATAGCGAAAGAAGAATTGATCGGCGCTTTAAACGATGACGAAAGTCTTACAATCCAAACAATATAATGCGTCACGTGATCACATCCATCAGAATTAACACTGCGTCAACTCTAGCGAAGGAACGTATTTGACTTCGATGCATTACGTGCATCGAAGTCAAGGAAGATAGCTCGATGATTGGATATTATAAATTATTCGAAGTCAAACGCTGATAACTGATTGTTATATTGTTATATAGCGCATCGTAACAACACTCCCAAAATTTCTAATAAGACTGCACATATAAATTATAACAATAACAAGATATCCTTTTTCTGATATCATTTGTAACTGTTATTTGGTCATTAAACTACTAATTATTGATTCCCTGTATAAGTTATTGTTCGTATGCATTGCGGCTCAATTTTTGTATCCTTGTTGAAAAATTTACTTTGATACCTCGAAAAATAATATCTTGCGTTGAAATTTAGAAAATTAGTATTGAAACTTTTGTTCTGTTTTAAAATTCTCTCTTAAAGGCAGTGAGTATCAATATAAGCTCTAGGCCCCTAATAACAAGTCAAAAAGAATGTATTTGTATAAATAATTACAAGTTGATACTTTGCATGATCACATTACGCTAAAAATGCATATGCGTAATATATTTAAATCTGTGCCTGTTTTGTTTTTGTTTGATTTTATTAATAGTAAGTAGGTCATAAAAATAATTAAGCTTTTGCTGTTTTCTGCACTTATTCTGATTCTGAAATCGCAGAAATAATTGTATATATTCTTTGTTTAACGTCAGAAGTGAAATTAATTATTATGCATGCAACATATCTAAATCAGGTCACCAATCGATAAATTCGGCGCCGTGTCAAAATAGCGCAGGTCAAAATAGCGCGGCCACAATAGCGCAGGTGAAAATAACGCAGGACAAAATAGCGTAGAACAAAACAGCGCATAATCAGAATAGCGCAGGGTCAAAATAGCGCAATGTAGAGTGTTCCTAAGTCACATCATATTGTTGAGAAAGCCCATAGGGCCTACATAAAACTAAATTAAAGAGAAAGAAAAGCATTAATAAAGATTAATGCACTCTCACATCAATAACAAATGTAAAATTATTTAAAAACTGATTTTAATGCATACAACGGCTCGTATTTATGAATATGAAATAATATTATTAAACAAAGCAGGCCTTAGCCTACGTGAAGACCTTTACGAAATGCAAACATTATGTTACTCGGCTGTCAACACCAGTCTCGTAGTCAGGATTTATGAAGGGGGGGGGGTGTTACCTCAAAAATTTGTGTTCACATTTTTCTCGGTTACTTTTAGCTTAGCATGAAAAAAATACCGTTTTCTTTACAAGGAGAAGTTACTTTTAGCCCCATTGGAGGTAAAAAGATTTTTTGTGTGTTAAAGATGTCAGTTTAGCGGCAAACCCTCGCCCCTTCTTTTCAGTGGCGGATCCAGGCCATCCAGTAGGGGGAGGGGCGATTTTTTCCAGAGCTGACCTTTTTATTACGTTGTCGACTAGGTTTTTTCGTTTTTGATCAAGAGTTTATAACATTGCATGATCAATAAACATTTCAAATGCATCTGTATCTATAGAAGCCTACCAACTTTACATTTGTTTATTACAAACCAGTATTTTAACTATGTAGGGGTGGAGGGCGATTGCTCAATCAAGCTTTAAATTTACATATAAAAATATTATATCGACTTTAAAGGGGGGCCATCGCTCCATCAAGCTTTTTTGCAAAGCTTTAAATTAACATGTAGAAAAATAAAACGACTTTGCATTGTAGGGGGGCCCCCATCGTCCCCCCCCCTATGGATCCGCCATTGCTTCTTCTGAAGATTCTGTGAAAAATTTAGAGCTGGATACATGTACGCCGAGATAAATTCATGTAGGCCTAATTAAAAGCGATATGTAAGCGATAAACCTAAAAAAGTCATCACCTGAAATATTTTTCTATCCTAGCTATCCTAGTGTTAGCTTAATCGTTACCGCCCGTCCCCTCTCCCCCCCCCCCCGTTGTAACACCACTGATCAACAGAGTTATAGTTGGTGAGTAAGAATAAGAGGCAATTAGTTGTTAACGAAATCATTGTGCAACTGAAGCATGGTAGTCGTATCAATGATGATAGAAGTGAAACAGATGCAAAGGTAATATGATATAGAGACTGATCCAATAGCGACACTACTCTGGAGAGCTACAGAGGCGGACTTTATAAACTTGTTCTGCAAATTATAACAAATAAATTCATTGTCTACCAGTACTAGCTATCTGATATAAGGTTTCCAACAATTAACAGATTAGATTATCTAATTTTAGAGTAGCGAGTAAAATATATCTGTTAATATTCTTGATTCACTGTTAAATATTTATAGCTGACTTTATATAAAGTTTAATCATTTTATTTTTTATTTTATTAATAATATCATCAATGTTTCTCCAGAATATTTTTGAGAACTCAACACCACACTGTCCTAATTACACATAGCTGTTATGGAATGATAATAATGTACTCTACCAAATGATGACATTGTGTACTTAGGAACACTCTACTTTGCTCTATTTTGTCCTGCTTTATTTTGTTCTGCGCTATTCTGTCCTGCGTTATTTTGACCTGAAGCTATTTTGTGCATTCGCTATTTTGACCTGCGCTATTTTGGGCTGTCACCACTTTAAAGTATAAGTTATACAGCAGAAGCGAAAAAAAAACAAGATTAAAACGTAAACCTAAATATAGCAAAGCAGTAGCAAAAAGTTATGATGATGTTAATATTTACATATAATGAAACCAGTGTGAATGTAATACACATAATTATTAATGAATAATAACCGAATCATGATCCTTGGATATACTCTAGACAGTCTACACTGTCTAGAGTATATGTATAAATAGTATATGAATAGAGTAAATGTTAATGTAATATAATTAGTCTAGAGCATTATTAAAGTAATATCCAGGGTTAATTTATTTCATCCCCAGATCCAGCACCAAATTATTCATTGTATAACTCAGTGCTAAAACCAAAATTGAAATAAACTAAAAATTCTTTAAAAAAAACCCAGAAAAACCACATATAAAAAAATAAAAATACATATCATTAATAAAATCAATTAAAATCAATAAAATCAATTAATAAAAATCATGATATCAAGTAAATTATATTCTAGTACGGGGTTTGAATAATTGATACCTTAATATAACTGATTTAAATGATCTTTAAAGTACAGATATATATTCAATTACTCGAAAAACTCCACAAAAGCATTAAGTAGAATCATGTGAGAATAGAACATTTACTTTGAGATGATTATTATAAGTTTATTTAGTGTCAAAAATGTCAATGATATTTTTATACCAATCAAAAACATCAAAATAACGTAAGTCGCTACTTGATATTAAATTTCTGAAATCTAAGTTGAATGTTATCCTTGGGGGAGCTCACCCAAGTCGTGAATACTTTTTAATCAAGCAGTTGGCACATGAGAATCCTTTATGTACAGTCTACCGTTGAATGTCCAGCAGGATAGCAGTTTCTTTTGTTTCACAAGCCAACGAGCTTTTTTAAAAAGATGCGCCATCTCAGAACTTAGTGCTTGTTTATATATATTTTTGTATTGAGATCTTTCAGTTTCTTTGTAGAATTATACACTAAGTCATGCACCTTTCTATTTTGCGAATCGTACAATAATTGGGCAAGTCGGGCTTGAAGAGGCAGCGCAGTTCTGCATGGGTAGCCTGTGAGCTACACTGATATCATCTGGAGTGATATTGATACCTAGAGTTTGACAGCAGCACTACCACTTATTTCATAGAACTACTGGATGCACTCAGTGTAAGGAGATTCGAAGCTGAGTTTTTAGTTCCATCTTGGACTTCAGAGCTAGAGGAGGAGGCATCAGCTAGGCTTATTGGAGCATATAGTTTGTAGTGACTAATTACAGTAGCAATGTTTTTATTATTAATTTCCTGGTTTTTTTCCACTGTAGACTGTTCTGATAATAATCGCTGTTTCTCTTGAGCGAATCTAAGTGTAAGCCGACTAAGTGTAACCTGAGTAAACAATGCCCAAGCAAGTGACCAGCCATGTATCTGTAACCGAATAAGTGACTACCGTGTAAGTGACACCCGAGCAAATGTATGGACATCATTTGAAGACAAATTTTGAAATATTCGTAAATGAGAAGAACAAAACAAACTGATTTTAAATGTTTCAAAAATCAAAAAAAATGTTTGTCACCGACCTGACTCCTGGTGTATATCCTGTCCATCTTGAGAATATTGTTTAGTGTACTAATGTTAAGCTAATGAGTGTAATTTTTAATAAAAGAATTAAATTTGACTGTAAAAATTATATCCATGTAGTAATAGAATGTATAGAATTTATATTTGAAGGCAGCTCAAAATCAAGGTCAGCCACTTAGTAACCTTACTATTATTTTTTAAGCTTTAGTCAAATCATGATTATTGTAAGTTGTTACAGTTTGGGGGGGTATTATTTCAGCTGAGACACATCTTGTATTAACTCTTTTATTTGTATTAAGCTCAAAGTTAAACTTTTCTCGCTGTAGTCTATTATGGGCCTTGACAATAGACTAGCCGCATTGAACCTTGAACAACTTTTATTGCATTATGCATATTGTGAAATCTATTCATTTGACAAAGTCGCTGCATATTGTGAACACTACTCATTTGAAAAAGTTCATTGTTATACGCTTGGGACAAATCAATGTAATGCATCAAATATACTTACTTTTAAAATAGGCTTGATGGGATTTGAACATTTAATAGCTTTTATTCACTAGCTTCAGAAATAACTGTATGCAACTTTGGCTGATAGAGCTGATAGATGCTAGATTATACGAATATATTGTAAACACTACTCATTTGACAAAGGTAATTTGTTATACGCTTGGGACAAATCAATTTCTTACGATACAAATAAGCTGCTACATAAATTGGTAGTTTATAAGAAAAATATGATACATTATTAATTACAATTAGACATTTAAACAACTTTTACTCATGTGGTATTTGTGTGTAACGTGCTTGACACGGCTTGATTCACTAGTATTAGCATAATAAGTCATTTGAAGAAAATAGGTTATTGCAACTGAGTATAAAATAATTGTTTTAGTTTTAACTTTTACATCAAATAATATGGAACCCAATTGCTAACATCAGATGGCTATCTTCAATTTCCATTTATGTAACGAAAATTATCTATGAAACACTAGTCTAATGATCACAAGAGAGCTTTATTTCAACATATATATTCTAATTCTTCATTCAGGAACATAAAACATTTAGTGTTAACAATTACATTTGCTGTCATTTTATATTTTTCATAAACCGCTTAACGACAAAAATAATACCGCCTGTACAACCAAAGTTGCCCATACAACTTGTATATAAACTTAGTTTGTTTTAATTAGTCTGTAATTCACACATTATTAAATTCACATTATAAAATATAGCAAAAACTGAATCATTTATATAAGAGCTATAAGCGTTTCAATTAGTTTCAATGAGACAGTGTATGTATCATTAACTAATAAATTGACATAACTTTCATGATATTTATAAATATTAATATATTACAATAATATAAAATTATCTGCTTTAATATATTAAAATAAATAAAAATAAATAAAAATAATTATAATTATACAAACACTGTAGTATATAAGTTACACAGTTACTTAATTATTGTATATTTCTATTATCAACTATTTATATGAGAAATAACCAACTTGTATAACACAATAAATATCTGGCAGTTCCTTTGTGTCGGGCTGCACAGGACGAATAAGACAGAAAATTTGATGTGCTGGTGCATCTGACAGAAGCTGCAGATCATCTGGTGTATTCTATATTAAAAAAAATGCAACTAAAATTTGTTTTTGGCTGTTAGTGCGGTATAATAATTAAAATATCGTGCATATTTGGGATACAAGCAAAAAAACTATGGTGACCCGACAAAAGTGCGCAAGACAAAAGCGCACCGATATAAGCGCGCAGACAAATGCGCACAAGACAAATGCACGCAGACATAAGCGCACATAATTGGAAATGAATCATTTTGAAAAAACATGAAAAATATTTTATAAAATTGTTCTATGAAAACATTTCAATTGCTAAAAATATGAACAAATATTCACCAAAACATGGATAAATATTATCCAAAACAATTTCGTAATGGGGGGGGGGTTAGGATTGTCCATGTTTTTCAAAATATGGACAAAAATTGTCAAAATTGGTCTTTATGTTGTCAAATAACGACCAATTTTCAACTTAGATTTTTTTATGGCGTAGTAGCTACTACGATCATTTAAAATTTTCATATATTTTCGAGGGATAGAACCAAACCCAACTAAAATAAAATAAAATTAATGTATCATTATTTTATATATTTCAATTTTTGTTGAGGGATGAGCGCTTTGCATCCCAACTCCCAACTCCATAATAATAAAAAAGTAATAAATGGATTAATTACATGTAACATGAATTATCGTACAAATACCTATTATAATGTTGTTTTTAAAATTTAAAATGTTCACATAGAATAATTATTTAAAAAATAATGATATTATTCTTTAACTACGCGCTTTTGTTTTGCGCGCATGTCGCGTTTGTTATAATTACGTGCAATTGTCTGCTCACTTTTGTCTGCGCGCTTGTGTTGGCGCGCTTTTGTCTTGCGCGTTTTTGTTACGGCGCCAAAAATTATATATTTGGAATCAGAAAAAAATATGATCATAAACTGATATAGCCACATTCCAACAAAATAAATGTACAAAATGTAATTATTTTAAATAATACATATTTATGTATACAATGCATAAATTTTCGTATACATAGAATAATATACATTAATATAATGTAATGTATATTAATGTCATTAATTTAATGTATGTATAATATACATAGAAGTACTTGTAGTCAAGGTCTATATGTTAGGATCATTTTGACTGGCTACGAAATTATCTATTTAAAATTCTTACTAAAAATATGACGCCCCTTCTCCTTTGCTCAGGCTTGGGACCGGCACAACCACTTCGGGGGGAATATTACCAAAGGGAAAATCACCGGGGGGAAATCACCGGGGGGGAGATCTCTGGGGGGGAAATCACCTGCTTCCCCCTGGGACGGCAGCGTGGCCTTTTCCAAGTCCGCGGGGTATTGCCAGACTGAGTTCGGATAGCCAGGTGCAACGCTTTGTGTGCAGGGGTGGTAGGGTCCATGTGACGGATATGACCAAATAACCTATGATGTCTGGAGGATATGACAGTGGGCACGTCACTAAGGCCCATCTGCGCAACAATACCTGCATTGGTGATAAAGTGATTCCAGCGGATATTAAGAATACGGCGTTGGCATCTCGTATGAAAAGCCTACACCATGTCCAGGTCTCTCTTTAGCATGGTCCAACACTCAGACGCCTATAAAAGTGTGGATAGTACACAAGACTCATAAATACGCAGTTTGGTGAGCAAAGATAGCCTTTTCTGCATTCAAACCTTGTCCAGCTGAGACATGGTTGAGTTAGCTATCCCAATTCTTCTGCGTATGTCGGGGTGACAGTAGCCGGAAGAGTTAATTTCACACCCTAGGTAGATAAAGCTGTCAACGGTATCTACTGCTTCACCAGAGATTGTGACTGGAGAGGGGGCCGGTCCAGCCGCGGGGGTCTGAAGTTTCATCTTTGACCACGAGGGATGGAGCCCCAAGAGGGTGGCTTCTTTTTCAAAACATGAGAGCACTGTAGACCAGCCAAAAGGATCTTGTATGAAAAGAGCCGCATCGTCTGCACAATCCAGATCAGTGAAGACATCCGTGCCAGCAGTGATACCAAAATATTTCACGCATCTTTCCATTATCCAATCAATGGTGGAACAGAAGAGTGTAGGAGCCAGAATGCACCCTTGGCGAACCCCTGAAGTTGCCTTGAAAGAGGGCGGCCACACCCTCGCTCCGAAGCGGACAACAGCTCAGCTGTGGTGCCAGAGTGAAAATCTGTAACCACACATATAAGTTTTTCCAGTAAACCTAGGCATTTCAGTACTTTCCAAAGAGCTGACCTATCAACTGAATCAAAGGCAGCCTTTACGTAAATGTATTCCACATTGAGTGGTCGCTGGAATTCTCGATGCAGTGCTGCAAGTAGCTTTAGTGCTAAAACTGCATCCAATGTCGAACGCCCCCGAGTGAAGCCAGATTACTGTACTCTGCGATGGGTAGTAAAATGAGGGCTTATTCGACTCAGAAGCACCTGGGCAAAAACTTTTCCGGGAATGGATAGAAGTGTTATAGGACGGTAACTAGAGCATAGAGCACGATTTCCCTTACCCTTATATATGGATAATACTACCGCATCATGCCATTCGGAGGAAACTCTGCCTGTATTCCAAACCTTGGTGAATAAGTCATGTAGAGCTTGAATGACCGGTTCACCTGCGCATTTCAGGAGTTCAGTGGGAATTGCATCAGAGCCAGCTGCTTGGCCGTTCTTTAGTTTTTGAACGGCTTCCTTGACTTCATCCATTGAGGGGGGAGCGGTATTGAGTAGAGTGTATTTCGTTGCCGTAGCTTCTTCAGCATCAAGGTCGGTGCATATTGCAGCAGGAGGATGATTCAGAGCAGCTTCATAATGTTCTTTCCATCGTGCCAGAGTATCCTCTAAATCGCAGCATGGTGAACTATCTTGCTTGAGGATAGGAGCAGAGCTGCGGGCATTTTCATGATTAGCACGTATCTTACAAATGGCGCGATGGGCTGGCGAGTCATATTTCGTCGAAAGCCTTGAAGACTCCATTCAGACGTTTAGGTTCCGTGGGATCTCCTCTTAACCTAGATGCTCTTTTCGCTTCCAGCACTGACAGAGTAGACCTAGTAAGGGCGGTTCTTTCTGGGTGGACAGGGAATAGTTGATGCTGCTGCAGCGAGAATGTTAGCGCGTATGAGAGCCCAGAACTCTTCAACCTCTAAGGAAAGTGAGGCAAGAGATGAGAAACGATTCTGGATGGATTATCTATATGAGGTTAACAGGTGCTGATCATGGAGAAGAGCCTCGACGTCGTATTTTTTGACTCTTGGGGTGATTCTAGCCTTGTAAGGACAAAGGCTAATTTCAGCCAGAACCTATCGGTGATCTGTGTTAGCCAGAGCCTCAACACTTCTATGAACTCGATAGGGGCGGAACATGGAGCGATCAGAAGTAAGCATGTGGTACGGCTTTTTCCTAGTATGGCCGTCATTTGAGATCCATGTAAGGCCATGTATTTCTTTTTGCCTGAACGAGGAACTCATAACCAACAGGTCAAATGCTGAGCATAGGGAGAGCAGGCGATGGGAATTGTCATTGACCACACCATGCCCAAAGTTTCCAACCACTCTTTCGAGGCCCGCTGACAGCATTCATATCTCCGACGACTATTAATTTATCATGGGGCGGCTGGAAGCAACAAGTGCTTCTAGCTGCGTGTAAAAAGAGTCCTTATCTTTAGAAGAAGCATCCTCTGTGGGAGCATAAACTACTATTATTGATAATGCACCGTGACGATGACTAAGTCTAGCACTGAGCAGATGGCTTGAGATGGGGCGCCAAGACAGCAATGCTGCGCTAGTACTCTTATCAAGCATTATGGCAACTCCTCACATTCGTGATGCTTCACCAGAGTGTAAGAGCAGATATCCTTCAACTGTTTGTTCACTGCTATGTGGTATTCTTGCTTCCGCCAGGCCAGCAATGGAGATCCCCAAACGCGATAGTTCACTAGCCACAGCCTCAGGGTAACCAATCTGGGCCATTGTTAAAATATTCCAGGTGGCAATACGAGTTGTAGCTCTGAGGTCTACAGCCACAACTCTTTGTTGTGTGCAGATAATACACCGATTCGACCCGCCACCGATTCGACCTGCCAATGTGTTAATACCTTATTAAAATGGTAAAGATATATTATCTTTGGTAAATTTTATACAAAGCAATCGAAAAGAAATTTTATAAATAGTTTTAAAATTAAATCACTACTCAACTTTGTCAAAGATTTAGTCTCAATAGACAAGTTTAGAACAGTTTCATCAAATTAGAGTTTCAAAGTCATTGCAACTATTTGTTCAATAAGCCATTGCAAAGTCATTTTACAGCTTGCTTCAATAAGTCAACATTTTCGCAAAAGTTGAACAAAATGATATACAATAAAACTTGCAAAGTTATAATATGATGATCACATTGTCATGTTCAGTACAATGTTTCTCATAAGTTGTGAATATTATTTTATAAAAAGTCTATATTTTATACTTTCTAGTATTTGTTAATTTCTGTTAGTGATGAAACTAGACCAAAAATTGGATAACAAACTAATGTATCTATTTTAATCATTTAACTTTATTTCAATATTAAAAACATTGTTACAAAGAATTTCGAAAAATGAGGAGAAAAATGCTACTAAGAATAGTCAATAATTTTTTGAGTAGAATGTTCACAATATAGGCATTAATTTATTTCTTGAATTACGGAACGAATTATTGCACTAAATTTCAATTTATATTTCAAATGCCTCGCTTTTGGACATTTCGAAAGCAGTGACCATCATACCTAAAATTTATTATCGAATATATGCTGCTGCTTGAAGATAATACATAGAAATGATAATTAATGTTATTTGATTGTGATTTGATTGATCGAGATTTGGATCACACATGAAAAATTATGTTGTAAAATAACCTCTAACAATATTTTGTTAATTAGCAAAATATCGTTTAAAACATTTTAAGACTAATATTAATATTAGTTTTAAAATCTTCGCAATAAAAGCCACTACAACAATGTAATTGTACGTTTTGTTATATAATAATCAACTTTAGTATTATTTGTAACCTTTTTTAAAAAACTTTCAAGTTTATGTAAATTTTACTGAGATGCTGCAACAGAAATTGTCCTCTCAAGCTATACCTTGTCCAATTTTAACACATTTTATCATAATGTTCAGAAATAAATTTCAATAACTTTGCTGCAGAAAGTTTTTGATTTTGAAATTTTCATAGCAGACTATTTTACATCACAACAAATTTTAAAAGTAAAGTTGCACATATGCCATGCCGTCTATTAAAAAATAAAAACTATTTTTACAATTATTTTATGTTCACTGAAAAATTCAAAAGTCTAGTGAATAAAATTCTGCAAAAGTATCTTTTATAATGTATGATTGGTGTTTTTTAAAAACGTCGGTAATTTTTTAACTTTTCTAAAAAATGTGAGAAATGTCTCGGAAATACAGAGATATAATGTCATGCATCATCCAATAGGTAAAGGGTTAAGCTATGCAGTATTGTTGTTCATGTCTAAAATTGTATCAATTACTCTGCTCGCTGTGTATATGTTACGTGAGAGCAGAGCTCAAATGTATATTATACTGTATATTAAAATATAAAAAAGTACACAACAGTTACATTTTCAAACTTATCTTTTAAAATGAATTAAAAAAAAATAATCTTTTAAAAATAATATGAAAATGATTCACCATAGACCATTTGAAGACTTCATGCCGTCTGAACTTGGATTTCAGAAAACTGCAGGATTGTAACTATAATAGAATATCTGAATAAATTAAGAAAAAAATTGTGCAGCAATTTATTAACATTACACCGAAAATTAAAATTAAATATTTATTATTTTAACCATAACCATTATCATCATGACAACCATTGAATCTATAAGATTTGAACTAAAATACAGCTACCAGTAGCATCACAGACAATAGTATCTGGACTATTCATCTTTAGCAAATTCATCCCCGGACTGTTCAATCATTCATCCTGGACTGTTCATCCTTGGCCTGTTCATCAAGAGAATCATTTATCCACCAACTTTTCATCATTTTTTTAAACGCTTTTAATTATCTTGCTCTTTATATTTGTTTGTGAGCATGGGAATTTGTTAATGCTAAATTAACCCACTTCCCCACAATATAGAGGACTGAAACTTTCAGGATAGATGTAAACATAAGGCCAATGCATGTTCTTCATGTTTTTGGACCGCAAAAATGCCTTCTTTTTCCAGGGTCGAACCTATATCTTAAAAATTTCTTACATGACCATGAAAGTCTGTTAATGCTAAATTAGCAACCCTGATTATTTCACATTGTCTTACCCGACATGCCAAGCATA
>JAQIXG010004499.1:0-12830 GCA_034700105.1 Oconnorella tubifera
TAAATGTAGTAAATAAGAATAAATGTTTATATATATTAACATGCAATATATGATATAAATCTAGAATGTCTTCATTTATTCTAGTCTAGAGGCTAAAATTTCAACATTTACACCTTCTACATGTTCTGGCGGATCGTCCGCCATTACAAACAGTTTTTTTCTGCAGTTGTCCGCCTTTTCAGGCGAGTAAACTCTTTTTAACTGTATCCTTCTAGGAGCGCATTGTACGTCCGCGGTAGTAGGTGCGCTTTGAAAATTATCAAAGTAACCTTCCTCGATGCTTTTATCGAGTTCGTTTTCAATTTCAGGGGTTATTTCATTTTCATCAAATTTTGAATTGGATTCAAGGGGTTCATTATCTTTTTCTTGTTGAACAATTGACCAATTATGATATTCTCTCATCCAGAAAACTGCATGTAGAGTTTTAGTAATTTCTTTCAAAAATGGGGCTTCCTTAATTTTGTAATGGTACATTCTGCTTTTCAGAGCTTCTTTTTCGCTCGGACACCATTTCCACAATGCGTGATTACTAGTAATTAAAACAGGAGTACCTTTTAATGTGCATGGGGGTTTACATTTTATGTTTATGAGTGTATCTGCACCTTCCAATACCATTTTAGCGTGATCTACTACTGCTGGTTCTAACATGGGCTCTTCCATAAAAATTAAAAATTTATCTCTACAAGATTCGTAAGCGAAATTGTAGTTGCCAGTACCTTGTACTTCTCCCCAGAACGGGTAAAAATAAAAAAGGCTTCTCAAGATCCATGATTTTCCCCCGCAGGTAGGTCCTTCTAACATGAAGGTATTAATTTTTTTATCTCTTCTAGACAATACTGCGAATAAATGGTCAATGAATTCTTTTCTATCAATGCCGTTATGTTTGCACCATTGATTGAAAATATTTTTTGAAGTTAGGCTGTGAAGCCATCTTTCAGTGGTACCCCCCCAAAGTAATGGATCTTGATTCATACGCATATCCAAGGATTTTTGAAGATCCTCGGTAGCGTATATTTCAGAAGCTTTCTTACTAACCGTGTCCCAGGATGGAGCGCACATGAGCTCCAGCAACTTTGGCCAATCTTTCTTCGATTGATGAACGGTGTTCTTCAGTTGATTGACTTCGCTGGTCTTGTATTTGGCCATCAGTTTCGCGAGATTGGTTATTCTTTGAAATTCTGGCCCCCTTTTCAAATTTGCCCCGTCCCAATTCGGTGACCCCTCCGTCAACAAAGTCTCGTCCTCCGTCTCCTGAGCTTCCACCCCCAGGTTGTATATTAACGACTCCCACATATCCTTGGCCAATACGTATTGTCTCGGTGGTTTCACTATATGACGCACAAGAGCAACTGGCACCTTTGCAAGTTGCGATGCAAAGTACGTCATGCCCGAAGACGTGGAAATGTCCAACATGCGCTGCCCCCATCTGCTGTCTCTTGTAGGATGTACTTTGAGTAGGGCTACGCAATGCCAGTGGTGTCCTTGGAATTCGCAGTTTCGATCTGTGTTTCCGTTGTGGTAGCTGAGGACGAAGTTTTCGACTTTGTTGATGGTAGAGACGAATATGATCATGAAGGATTTGAGGGGGCTAGGGGGTAAGTTGTCGTCTAAGTAACATTTATCGTTTTTACTTATTTGCAAATATTTCTTAACTTCTTCTTCTGTTAAGTGACTAAATTCACTGTCTTGTTTAATTCCTAGTACTAAATTATAGGCGATGCTTATGCTGCTTCTGCTGTCAGCTCTAAATGAAGTCATTTAGAAATGATTATGAGTAATGCGGTATTTCGGTTTTTATATCAGTTTCGAATATCCAACGGTTATGTGTATAAATAATTTTCTTTGCCTGTACCTAGGGCTCTGTTTATTTTATTGTCATCAACAAAGCCTGAGACTTTCGACCCATTTGATGGGCGAATTGTTGATAATTGTTAGTAGAGCTACTAACGGCTTGATAGGCTGAGGCTAGGTGACCTATGCACTCGATTTCTTCGATTTCAACGGTTATAGTATAGTATATGTGAACTTGAGCGAAAATTTGTAGTACTTCGTTATTGGTTCCATAGTACTGTTCCATTCTAACTAGTAAGTATGGCGGACCAACATTTTTCATTGGAAGGGTTGTGTCCGCGTAATTGTTTACGAAATTTTCTGGTAAAATTACTTCACCTGTTGTGAATAAATTATTTATACTGGATTTTGCAGAGAAATAACTTTGACATAGAAGATCGGATCTTTTGTAGGCATAATCTCCAGCAGATACCAGTTGCTAATGGAATTCTGTCGTTCGGTGTTCTAGCTGATCTCCACATAGCGTTAGGGTTTTTCCAATGTTCACTTATTTTCTGTCCTGGATATATTGTTTTTACTCGTCTGTTATTGAATAAACTGAATATTCTTTGTGGTTTATTAGGTGCTGGTATTGCGGCGACTTTTTTATTCCATAATGCAGTATTCATACCTGTAAATTGAAAAGTCGGTGCTTGTAATTTACAGGTATTGAAATCTCCGTAAGGTGCTATAAAGTAGTCGTTATGTTGTAAATTTGCTATATCGGCGAAGTGGTCTGGTAATAATTGTTCGTCATCTTTGTAGACGCTAATTGTTGGTCTGTTAGTAAATGTAGTGCTTGCTTCTCTTGTAGTTCCTCCTCCTACTAATCTTTCGTCAAATGTTATGATGCTGTCTACTTCAGCGCTACATCCTAGAAATCTGAATCTTTTAGCTTTTTTTGTTAATATATCCCAATCATGCGGTGTTATTGCAGATGGTAATAGTCCCCAGGGTATTATTTGCCATCCTTCGTTCCATAGTACGAACGGTTCGGAACTTGTTGTACCTGGGGACTGTTGCCATTCCATTTGATCCACACCATTTGTTATGTATGAAACAAATGATCGGCTATAGGTAGTTGTGTATCTGTGTGGTTTCATACCTATTTTTCTGTCTGGTCCGTGTTCGCGTTTCTTTCTCTCAGCTTCTTCTCGCCCCCTCCCTCACACTTCAACTTCTACTTCACACTCATAGAGATGATGACATCAAAAGATTCCTTTTCACATTATCTAATGTTGCATATGAATATTTACTTTCTGAAGAAGTTGGTAAACTTGAACCTCTATTAATAGATGATACTGAACTAAATGGTTTTGCTTGTTTATTAACTTTAGTATATTTAGTCCCTGAAAGACGTATGTCATAAGATAATTTAGGATTCAATAATGGTTCATTTTTATTTTTAAGGTAAGCATAGGTAACAGATACTGTATCTTCATTTAAAGGTACAAATTGTCTTGGTAAATTTCTATCACCACCAATTTCAGAATAACCAGAACTTAATAAATCTGATGTTGATGGTGTATCATTATCTATACCTACCATTTCATGTGATGTTCCTAAACGTATGGGCACTGCATTCTCCTGTATTGTAGTATATGGATCATTATCACAAGGCAATGCAGTATCTACCGGCATATATTGCGTTCTAGAATTCATTAATTGATCATTAATCACTGCTTCTACAACTAGTTGGTTCTTTAGATCATTAATTTCTACATTTAACTCTGTTAACTTTGCATTTAACTCTGCTTTATTCTTATTTTTTCTTTGTTTACGACGTACACAACACATGGACGAAGGGTAGGATGATGAATGTGTGCGATGATACTGTAGAGAAAACATTTCTCATCTTTGTTTTTAATATTAATTTTTGCCTTAGTAACGGTTTGAATGATTATAGTATTTTTACGCACCCCCATTATCCGCTTTGGGTTTGGAATATATGATGAGTCTCCGATTGGGTTGAATGATGCAATGTGAACCCTTGATCCTTTAATTCTGTTAATGGTCCACCCACTCCCCATTTACATGAAATCTTCAATTCTGGTTACTATTGTATTAACGGCTTGATTTAATTACTCATCGATTTCATCTTCACGTAACAGGGAGAATGGTAGATTTGTGAATCTGCTCTCTATCCGTGCCATTCCATCTTCGGTGTGACGCTCAAATGTAATTTCTATGCTCAAATGCCGTCATGTGTTGGTATGTACACGCAGAGTTGAACAATGTTGCCATACGAAAAGTGAAGCACACCTAGTAACAAAGAGCCTACGATATATATATTAAGACATATCATGAAAACTGCCTACTCTTGAATGTACTGAGCCATCTGTCTTACATTCAGGAGTTAAGAGTGTATCTGATTTGATCCAAATATTTTTTAATTGAGGTTAAATTGCTCTATATAACCATTCTTTGAAAAATGTCATGGAATTATTGACTACGCTCTTGTCCCATTCAGGTATGAGATTAGCAATTATCACAAATAAAGTATGTAGTATTGGTAATTCTGCGTCTCTGATTAGCGCACATTTCATGAAACCATCATATACATTTGACACACATTGACTGCTGTTCAGTCAAAGTTCTCGCGTCTTTCTAGTAATTCTGCACTGACAGTAAATGAAGGTTGTTGTTCAGTTGACATTACTGGATGTGACCGATTTTTTTATTGTGTATTTTCGACTGGCATTTAATTTGAGACTTACATATTCTTTGCAAACAGAATACCTATGACAGTAACAGTAGCATAAAAACCGCAATCATAATTATTTCGCTGTTTGAGGCAGTCTCTGCTGAAGACACATGTCCATGCATTAATGTCTAACTCTATGCCAGCAATATAACTACTAAACAGAGTAATACATGATAATTGATCAATTTGTGTGATTCGAGTCTCGTCTGAAATATACACCAGTGAATCAAAAATGATCAAATACTTTTCACTGAAAATTATCATTTCAAGTAATCAGTGTGAACCAGACATTTTCGTATCAGTGTTCATCATAATCAACAGGGAGTCTTTATTTAATGCTCAGCACTGGCCCTATTGTCTTAGCATCTCTTCATAGCGACTATTTGCAACATCTCTATGACTCATCATCTCTATCCATTATTAATGTATGATAGTCGATAGCAACTTTAAGTACATCATTGGATGATTAGATGATTGTATGTAGTATGTATCTACATGCGTTTCTATAACAAATCGATTAATATTTATTAATGGACATTCAAATATACTTTTCTAATTATCTCCTAAAGCTGTTAACTCAAATGTTTCTGTAATAGAATATTTAATTACAAAACATAAATTATCGTGGGTAGTCTCTGGAGTTAAACATTTACAAATGTACCATTATAAAATTCAGTTTTATGACATGGCATATAATTTTCAAATAATATAAAAAATAATGTAAACAATGTCCACCTGTTAAATCACTAAAAGCTGATGCTAATGAAATATAATCTCTATTTTTATTATCACTAGCTCTACTCTATTTTGCAACGTCTCTAAGACTCATGGTATCTAGATAAAGTGCACCGTTTTACACAATTTTTTTCCATTTATTGCACTGATGATAACGTCATCCAAGACAAAACCTACAACATCTTCCTTTGGTCTTAAGATTTTTATATTTCATCGTTTCTATCTTTAGGATCAATTGGAAAATTTCTTGGACATTTAAAGGAATCAATGCTGGCCACATCATGTTCACACTCAGGTTCACTTTCAAGTTTACTGGAATAGTTATCAACCTCATCCTGATCGTGACGACTTGCACTCGTTTTATCGCATCACGTTTTCTGTTCTTAGGTGTTGACGTTGCTGGCTTACTGTCACGGTTCTGCTTTTCAAAAATTATAATGTCAATGTCCTTTGCAGGAGGTCTCTTTCAGCCGTATTTTCCTGCATGCCAAGATTCTCGTCATAGCGAACGCACTATATTGCTTTTTGATTTTGTTTGATTGTAAGATTGTCTGTTTGAATTATCAGCGAGGCTAGTGCCTTAGCACTTGAGCGGTAGGTAGAGTTCTTCTCAATAGAAAGAGGAACATTACGGACAGAAGCTGATAAAAAAATGCTGTTTTAAGTCTTTCATTGACAAACGTGCAAATGGGCCAAGAGGAATCTGTTTTAGATCTTTATATTACTTTTTTATGATATTGACCCAATTTTCTAATTGTACGATTGTACGATTGTAAGAAATGCATTTTAAGCTGGTATAATGCCAAAGTCAAAGAGTCTAAGGGAGGCTCTTTATTATGTATTGCTTCTTTTATAACTCGATTTAAGCTTTCACTTTGTTTTTGCTTTGATTACTTGTTGCTGATATGTCTGAAAAGATAATAAATTTTGTTACATAAAAGGTTTTTGTATATCTTTCAAAAGGTTCTTTTCAAAGTAGGCGAAGAAGCTGCTTATCCATTTTGAGCACAATTGGGCATAAAGAAGATCAAAATCTTCTTTAGTCTCCGCTTCAAGCAGTTGCGGGATGTTATGCTTTAAGCCCATAATATCATCTGAAGTATAGTTTTGCTGTTGCTTAATCCAAAATTCTACATCTCTTTGAATATGGTTCTAACAAAAGACCTGATTTGCTCCCGAGTAAGCTATTTCAGTATCTTGCCAGTTACTAAGTTAAAACTATTCATTAGCATCCAAGTTCAGCTTCGGAACAACAAACTCGCGTAGAACAGTTTGTTTCTTTGCTCGAGCTTTTAGGATTTGCCGCAGTCCTATTTCACGAATGTACTTAAGGACATTCATCACGAATGAATGTTCATCGGCAATCTTTGTCAGCAGTAAATTTTCTAGATGTTCAAAATAACCAATAACCCTTACATTGCAGCACTGGATCAATTACATCATGCGACTTTTAGTTAAATAGCATGACAGTTGAATGGCATGAAACAAGCGCTTAGCATCATCTTTGCATGAGGGATGCATTTTGATTGAAAATCAAACCGGAGAACAAACTTGCATGATGTAGGTCATTAAATGTTTCAGATTTGTCGATGATTCATGATGATTCATGACATGTTCGTGACTTGCCACACACAGACGCAAGAGTCGATTGTCTGTTGTAATTTGTCGAGTCCATGATTTAGGGCCCCCGTTCGTTAGCTTTTTCTTTTTGAAAAAGCTAACAAACATTCACATTTTGATATTCCTTGACACATTTGCCATAAATAGTTTTGATTGTTGCTCAGTTCATCAATTTTGTCAAATACTGACCATGGTATTAATTCTACATACCAATGTTTATGATGAGTTCGAATTGCTGAATTTAAACACATTAGCTGTTCAACTATTTTTTCATCTGTAATGAAAAATGCAGGATTATCTTGTACTTTCCATATATCTTCTCCAAGTCTTAATATATTACTTTTAATATCACTTGTAGGTAATAAATCATCTGTATTTATTCTACTTTCTATTTCTTTTTCTCGATTGTTAATTGATGTTCTACCACAAAATGAAGAAATTGTAATAAGTAATTTTTTAAATATGATAAATGCGATAGTACCTTTAACACAACAACATAATGGTATTAATACAGTTGTAAGTACTATAAATATGCCTATTATTAATGAATGTGAAAAAATATATGATTTTATTTGGTTTGTAATACCTCCCACAGCTAATCCAGAAATATTATCCATGGTTAAATAAGCAATTAAATCAAATGTATCTGTAATAGAATATTTAATTACAAAACATTATTGTGGGTAGTCTCTGGAGTTAAACACTTACACATGTACCAGTAATCCAGTTTTATGACATGGCATATAATTTTCCAATAATATATATAGTAAACAATGTCCACCTGTTAAATCACTAACAGCTGATGCTAATGAAATATAATCTCTATTTTTATTATCACTAGCTCTACTCTATTTGCAACGTCTCTGTGACAGATAATTCTAGATAATTCAGAGTCTCTCTGTGCAGAAAAAGACAAAAGAAAGAAAAAAAACTTAAGCAACATTTGTTAGACAAAAATGAAAAACCTGTAACACAGTGCAAGAAAATAAATTTTAGGCAAACTCTATAAAGACACAGAAGCAGCACGTCCACTTTGAGCTCAATTATGCATAGAGAAGATCAAAATCTTGTTTATAGTTGACTTGAAGCAATTCCCTACTGTTATGCTTGAAGCCTTTAATATCATCTGATGTATAACCCTGCAGTGACTTTACCAAAAATTCCTTATCTCTTTGGATATGGTTGTGACAATAAATACGATTTTCTTTTGCTTTCAAGTAAGCGGCTTTTATAATATTAATCTCCAGACTGAGAGTTCTCTCTATTTGTATCTAATGGAATAATTGTTGCATTCTTGTCCAGGTTTAGCTCATTCATAGCTGTCTAAAAAGTCTTTATATTGTCATCTTGCCTTCATGCAGAAAGAAACAAACACTTGAAATTATGGTTTACTGCAAGAAATGTGTTATGATTAACATAGACATCGCTGCACTCAAAATTTGTGTCATGCTAACGACTGATAAAATGAATTTTTCAAAGATCTTTGCTAGTTATCATGGTATTTCTATTTCACCACTTCATCTTCTGTTTTACTGCGTTTCGCTGAAATGAAACGAGTTTTTTATTTCATTATTATATATCATGCCCTTAAAGTAAATCTGGCAAGTCATTGTGTAGTTCTGTCCCTTCTCTACGACTTTGATGTCTGCTACTGTGATTGTACAGTTAGGATCTTTTATTACCAGGAACATAACGAAAGTGTGTTATATATGTGATCAGTGACTAGGCCACATGCTAATGCTTCTTCCACAGTAATCTTTTTGTCATTTTGATGGCCAAGGTTTATCAATGAATCATGCAAGTTATTATTTCTAGTATCATTTTGCATGACATCAAGATTTGGTACAGTAGCTTACTTAATACATTTACAAATACTGTATTTACTTTTGCGTTTCTTTGAACTTCAGAATTAATATAGGTCTTAAAGATATTATTTTATATTATTATTATCTTTGTATTGTTTTTCTTATAAAATCAATTAATATGTAAGACAATAATATAACATGCAGAGACATCCTATAACAAACTGTTGAAGCAAACATTATATTTTTTCACACCCTGCAATATTATGGTGACTCGGTTATAATTACAGTATCATAATTTCTTTTTAATAAATTATAACAAAAAGATATATAAGTTTAGCATCCAGATTGCCATGTTACACAAATGTCTCGGATATAGCTGTCAATAAGTACAAATTAGCAAATTACGGATATAGTAAATTTTCATGTATATTGAACCCAGACCAGCCAGTTCAGAGTATAGTGATCTATCAGTTAGTTAATGAGGTACGACCCAGACGTTTAGTAGAAAATCATTTTAATACTTTATAGAAAATTATCGTACCTTTTTAAGAGCTAAATTTTTGTTAGCAAACGACTTTAAAAGGTCGTAGCAAGCCTTTAGCTGTCTATGTTTCCAGTATTCCACTGGGTGTTTCTCTATTAAAATCTCTTGCAAGATTTTCCTTTTCTCAATGTGAGAAAAGTTTGATGCTCTTTTTGAGATTTTATTATTATTTAGTTATATAATAATTTACCGACATGGGGGCCAGTCTATCTTCACCTGAGATAAAGACCGATACCGGTTGGGGGTTGATGAGCAGATTTGCCATGAAGGAAAATTGTCTTGAACTTTTGGATTATCCATCTGTAATCCAAGTCTAGGATACTTTGCGGGAAATTGGTAGGCCACTGTCACACGTTTTGCCAATAAAGGTTACAACTTTACTTTGTCAGGTTTCTGACACCAGTGCTGTTGTAAAAGAAGTCGTCTCTTTGTTCAAGATTTACATGCAATCTTGTCTAGTTTTGCAAGTTAAATATTCTAGATGTACTTACTATTAAGATATTGCATTTATGTAACTATTATTTACTAAGAGCTAAGAACAAAGAGATGCAGGAGAATTGAAGGGAACCTCAGGATTTTTACACGTGACCCCCGAGAAATAATTTAGAAAGAATCAAGAAAAGAGTGTGGGAAAAGTAATATTATTTTGAATTATTCTTGAATATGGGCAATAAATAGTTCATGTCATTATACAGGCGAGACTTCTAACGTTCATATGAAATTTTTCAGAACCAGTAAGTTCGAAGCTAAAAGATCTAAATAAGCAATTGCCGTCTCCTTCTATAGTCTGCTTGTTTTTTGTTTGTTACACGACCCGCGAAAGCACAAGACACTAATGTCAACAACTGTTGACAATACTGAGATTCTGAAACTTCTTCTGAATCTCGAGTGTGTTCTATGATCTTTTTCTATGATCTTTCCATTTCTTTCTAATACTGGATAAACTATTTATATCAATATTAGTAGTACTGGAAAGACTGGTGGAATAGTTTTTTTTGTAAGCTTAAAGTAAAATTTGAAACAAATTTTGTTTAAAACTAAGTGTTTCTCAAACTTTTCATTAAAACCTTCTAATTCAAGGTTTGAATTTTTATACCTATGTAGTGGTTTAGATGGAAACAGTTTTTTCACATTTGGTAATTACAGTTGTGAATCGTTTGAAACTGTTTTGGTTGGTTTGTTATCTGGAGAGATGCAGATTGCATGAAATTGTGTAAAGTTGTGAATAATTTCTT
Source organism: Oconnorella tubifera (assembly GCA_034700105.1). NCBI lineage: Eukaryota > Metazoa > Annelida > Clitellata > Enchytraeida > Enchytraeidae > Oconnorella > Oconnorella tubifera. Next base: position 10,474 of record JAQIXG010004499.1, read on the forward strand.
AAGGCCGTTTTAAATGTACCATCCATTTGAATGGAATTGCAGTTTGCCATAAATTTCCGCACAAGTTCCGACTTCAGTTCTTGTTTTGGCTGATTTTAGCTTTCATAGCTTTCTATGAGGTTGTGCGTCCTATAATACTAGGAGTAAATTGACAGAGGACTTAATACATAATAATTATTGTGTTATTGTGTTATGTTATTCCCCAATCATCTTCAATGCAAGATCAAGTTTTAATTTTAAACTTGTTACATTGCAACTAGACACAATAAATCTGATAAACTGTTCTATGCATTAATAACCCGCTTAGAAATGAAAATTTAGCAATGTTAGTATAAAATATTTATATAAACAATTTTAAAGAAGTACTCTGCAAGTTTTTATTAGCAGACAACATCAAAAAACTTCTAAAGTCCACCTCCTCTAATCTCTTTAATGTTTTAAATATTTCTATTAAATCCCCCCTTAATCTGCTAGTTTCTAATTAGTTTTAATTTCTGAAATCTCTCCTCATATGGCAATTTATTAGAACCCCTCCCATTTTTAGTTGCTTTTTGTTGCACTCTTTCAATGAGATCTGTCTTTTCTTAAATGTGGATTCCATGCTTGAACACGATCCTCCTAAAAATATTACTAGACTTTCAAAACAACCTTGAATGAGCTGCTGGAATGAGTTTCCGAATTCATCTTTTTCTTTGTGGATGAATTAAAGTTTTATTCAAATTAATAACAGTTTGGGTGTTCTACTATCAAATGATCTGTTGATCATTCCAGGAAAGCCATTAACCTGATCAAACATTTGTTAGGAACGATTTAACCAGGAGTTGTGCGCAAGTTTGATTCCTGTAGTTGTTGTTGCATTGTACTATTAGTGCTGTCATTAGCATGATTTGGATTTTGGACCTATTCATCAGATTGCCTTAAGTCTACAAATGCAGTCTAGCTGGCAAATCTGTTATCTTGCTGTGGTTGTTAATGATATCTCAATGAAAATGCATCTCCTTTTTGCTCTGATTTTGGCCACCATGGTGATTGTAGCCATAGTGATTGTGGCCATGGAAATTGTGGCCATTGTGATTGTGCCCATGGTGATTGTGGCCATGGTGATTGTAGCCATGGTGATTGATTAGGCCAAGGACATGGACACGTCTGCATAACCACAGGATTTACCGCATTCTGACGTTGCCTTGCTATCTGATGTTTTGTTGATGCAACTAGTTGTATAGCCGATATGACAATGTGACGTTTAGAGTGAAGCGTTCACTCATCACTTGATTTATACGCACACACAGTTCATAACGCATCAGTGAATAGACTCATTTGTGCTGATGTGACGTTAAGAAATAAAGCAAGTAGAAAAGCAAGTAGATACCTGGTATGGCTTCATCCAGAGTGTTAATATTATTCATTAACATCATTTGCTGCAACATGTCCTTTTCCTGACATTCTGATATCGCTGAAAGATGTTGTAGCATGCTCATTGAGCATATTCAGTTCTGTTAATCACTCTGTGTATTTTAGTCGATTTGTCTGTGTCTTGCCACAGACAAATCGACTAAAATACAGTCAATGTACGTGTTACTCTATTTGATTTCAATAACTAATCACTTTTTTATTCTTAACAAAGAAAAATGTAAAAATCTATCAGGAATAACAATGATTGTATATTAACCTAACAAGAGATTATCTCATTTTATCACCGAATTCTTTTTTATTATTTTCTGGTTAATCCACTATGCTCTCATATGCAAACACAAGTAGTAGTAAGAAGAAGACATTTCAAAATACAGTTCAAGGTCAAATCCAAAGTCTACCCACAAGTTCTTTAACGCGTTTAGCGAATTCATGAGATTCGCAGAGTTTAATGCTAGTTGTATAGCTGATATGACAATGTGACGTTGTGTAAAATTCCTGTCCTAGTTGCCTGCTCCGATGATTCCGACATTGGTTTTCAAAATCTGCGAATGTCCACGCATTTAAAGTCTGACGAAATGAACACGAAGTATAAGAGGTGAATCCAGAAACTTAACCGTAACGCTACATTTTAGAAAGCGAAGAATCCGTATTTCTTGTGATGAAGAAGAAATACTGCTGTTACGCGGGTCGCGTGATGTACACTCTAAAAACAGATTGGTTGAATTAACCAAGAAATTGGTTGAATTCAACCAATTTAATTGAAACCAATAAATATGAAAACACAATTTTAATGCAACATTAATTATTGTTAATACTGCTGTTTCAGGAAATTATTTAAATAAGCAAATGCCACTTCAGCTCAGAAAAACTATTAGCAACATGCTGTTAGATGTGTTCACTGAAATTAAGTGATGAGTGAACACTTGACTTATAACATAACCAGT
>JAQIXG010004500.1:0-12826 GCA_034700105.1 Oconnorella tubifera
TATTATACTTTTAATTAATACTTGTTTCAACTATATATTCTTTTAACTGTCCTTAACTGTTTTTGTACTGTCAATAAAATGTATGTTCATCATTTACAAAAGGATGTAATTAATCTATTTAATAAAAAAATTAAAATTGATCGCAAATAGCGGTTGATGAGTAGCCTGCATAAGTTATGCTATTTAAAAATTTTAATTTTTAAATGACTTTAATCTAATTACAAGATAAACGTGATTTTGCAAGAAATTCCTTTTCTGATTTCTAAAAGTTACACATTTCAAAACGACTGGAATTATCTCCAATTAAAAAAGCGATATCATTGAAACATCAAGGTTACTCTAAAAAGTTTTTATAGACTGTTTACAATAAGCAAACTTATCACAGAGAATCTTTGCAATTACTTTTGACGAAAAATTATACAAACAATTTAGTACAGGTTATTCTGAGTAGTTTGTAACTAGATCAAATTTTAAAAGTTATTAGGCCACTTTTACGTTATAGATCAAAACCTATATATAGATTTTAATTCAACAATGAAATGAAGACAAGCAAATTATACAAATGAAATTCAAAGAAATACAATATAACATGCACAAGAATAGTTAGGAATGTAACAAAATATTTCATAAGTGCGTCCAACGAAATAATTACAAATAGAATTTATTACCTGGAAACTATTACCTGGAACTAAATATTTTCTGGCAATTTTTTTGTGTTAACTCTAATTAATATTTCATTTCAAGTTAGTTACTCTCCTGTAATGAAATAGATTTTAATAATAGCGCACCAATGTTTGTATTGTTTAAAATGCTTTATTAAAAAACTAAATTGTAATTTAAATAAAGTGTATAAGAATCAATACAGTAAAAGTTTCAAAATCTGAAAATGTGAGAAAAAATTTAAAAGTATAGAAAATTAATGTTTTTAGCCAATTGTGGCTTGAGAAATAGCTCCATTTCCTTTTCATGTTGATACTGCTATAATTACATTTAAATTGAAAATACTGAACATTCGCCAATGTAAAATCTTACCATAGCGTATGATTGTATTGATTTACAAATAGCAAATAGTGCTCTTATTGAATTTTAGGGTTTTAAACCGGTACTTAATACCTTTGCACTTGATTATAATTGTTCTAGAAATTCACTCTTATACGATTTACATAAAAATTATATTATTCATAATAATGCACTTTCCATTCAAAGTTTATTATGTATACGTCAAACGTAAGAGTTCACTGAATTGAAAGTTATATATTGGGCTGAAAAATTAAGCGACTACATTGCTATTATTAGTAAAGCTATTTCTATAGTAGTAGTTATTATTCCTGTAAAAGAACCAGGGTTTATGGAGTAAAAACGCAATGAAAAATCATTTTTATGTCGATTCAAAGAAAGTTTCAAAGAACTGCAGCTTTTGTGAAATTTTCTAACAGTTCTGATATTCAAACTTGCTTTTAAAATCTGAATGCAAGTATGGAAAAAAGGATTATAAAAAATTCGTAGAAAATATTATATGCAGTTAATGCATACAATATTTTTCAACGAATTTTTGTAATCATTTTTGGATTAAAGTTATGTTTCATTGAGCCCTTATTGAGCAAATATTTCATTATTTAAATACATATTTTTATATTGAGTATAAAATATATGATACATAATGATTTATATTTTGACATAGTTGGTTCAAGTTAGAATAAAATACCATTGTCATTTTGATTTTCTATATTTTGAAGAGTAATTTATCAAAATATTTAAATTTTAAGTGAAGTCATTTGATGCAAAGATATTAAATGTTCATCATAACATTTTTCAATTACATTATTTTTAAATCATTTAGAGTAATTAATTTCAAGAATTTATTATAGAATCTAGTCTGGAAAATGCAGAAGTGCTGAATTTTGAACTTATCACGGAAATTATTGCGCATTATATAATGCTTAATATTTAATTTCTTTTAATTTTTAGTTGAATACTTAATATTTTATTTCATTTCTACAGTATAGAATTAAATTTAGAATTTTAATTTAATATACAATTTATTTCAACTTTAGGTTTAACAATATTCATGTAACGATAGGTTACGTCTATATATCTGCTTTATCGCGTAAAGTTACGCGTTTAGTTAATAAATGCAGTAAAACATTTTCGAAGTAGTTAATTCTAATATTTGTGCATATAAATACTTGCACAATATATATAAGCATATATTAATTGCATATATAACATTATATATTACTTGATCAAAAATGTTATTGGGGAGGGGGGGGGCTAACCTCATCTATCATTCCCTAAACTTGCAATTTCATGACCCCCATGCGAATTTTTGTACATCATTAACAATAGCATAAAAAATAGATCAATTATTATTTGCTTTCTATTGTAATTATAGGCCTATTCATGTTATTCTTTTTAACTTGAAGAGACTTTCAACTATTATAATTTCAGACTACCCCCCCTCCCACACCCTAAAAAAAGCTGTCTACAGGCCTCCTATGCCTGTAAAACAATGTACATTTAGTACAATTCTCAATGTAGTAAATGAACTTGTTTTTAATTAAGCGGACAGTAGAAAAGAAATCATAATGCATTTATTCATTCACTCCATATCGCTGTCCAGTCCACTTCTTTTTATTTTTATATTACATTATTATAGGAAATATTATAATAAACCGCTTTAATAGGCCCACTGTATAAAAAAATTAAGTATTTTGACGGTTTATAATTTGCTCTATGTTCAACAAAATTATATATTTTAAATCGTAATTAATTTGATTTTTTAAAACAATGATGCGCAATTTAGAAAATCAACTTTCTGTTTAGAAAATCAATCAATGCATGTAGTCCTACTGACTTTTTAATTTTTTACCGTTATAAATATTATATAAGCATAATATTTATCATGAGCCGCAATAAGCCAAACTGTTTATTTAGAAAATTTTATGTGTATTTATTGGTCGTTATTTAAGATTCATTGCTTGTGCTTAAAAACTACGTTATACATAAATGATGAATAAAAGGTAAACCACAAAGTTATCAGAGATATCAATGGCAGTGGGAGGCGAATTGTTACTTTCGAATTTTGATTTTTTAAATAAACTTGTTATTGATATTTCAGTTCATTTTATGCAAATTGCGAGATAAATAAAATATATGTTAAACATCCATAAACGCAATAAAAATATTTGCAATAAAATGTGATTAGAATAATTACAGTAGAATTATTGCAGTGCAGTGTATTATAAAACTGTCACCAAAGTAACAATGAAAAAACCCAACAACCAAAACAACGTTAGATTCTTTTTAGAAAATCTACCTCCAAAAATGATATAATATCCCAAAAACTTTTAAGTAATAAAAGCATTTACGTTAAGGTTGAACTTTACGTAAGCAAAAGCAACAACATTACCTTGACATCTTCCGATGTTCGCACCACAGGCGCAGCGGTAACTCGCTTCACTTTTAACACTAAAATCAAAACCGTCAAAACTTCGCAAACTGATAAAACTTTTTCAAACATCACCCTCATTTCGATTTATTAATGACTTAAATCCTCTTAATTTAACGCAATAAATTTCCCAGTGCATTTAAATACTAGACTTGCAACACCAGCTGTTGTTAAATCAACAATGTTGTTAAATGTGCTAGTTGTAAGTTACCGAAGGGTAATCTAATTTCTTGACGATAATTTGCTGTCACTTCAAAAGTTAACCTTAAAAAGTGACAAGCGTGCCGAAGCGCTCTATTAACTACGGTAACTAAAAAGCAACGCTGTTAACTAACGTTTAACGCATCTACTAATTATTACATCAACTGTGGTTATCTGGTTGCGTCTGTCTGTTACGTAACTGGTTAGTTAACAGAGTTACGACAACAGTTAAGCTAATCCTAATATGATTCATCATTGTATTTTCACATTTTTATTATTATATGCTCACGTGGCTTTTGTGTATCGAAATTGCAGCACACCTAAAATGCTTATTATTGTAGCTGTTCTACAGCGAAACGCCTAGTATTCGGTGTTGGACACACATAGGCTTATGCACCTTATGTGAAACTAAATCTCTGATTCTATTGTAAGGCGTTTAAATGTAAAGAGATAGTTTTTTTGCAAAGTTTGCACCTGCGAAGTTCAATAAGAAAACCTAACATTGTCGTCTGAAACTTAAGTTAGATTCGCATTTATGATGTATCATTTAAAGCGATTTATTGAACGACAGTCTTCTGAAAGTGAATTTACTCGACTTTGTAGCAACTTGATAATGTAATAATCGATAATATTCTTCGATATTGAAATAGTAATTAATAATAGTAATTTGATTATTCATCGGAGTACTTTTATTTGTAATTGTAATCTCTGTTTTTTGTGATAAAATGAAGAAAAGTTAAATTTAAATTAAAAACTTTTCGGTACAAAGTTTACTGAACATTAATTTAAATTTAAAATTTATTATTAACATATAATTTAAATAGTATTTCGAATGATACTCTATGTTGTGCAATTGTACTTGTTGTTTTCTTTTCTAGAACATTAAAAATACAATGATGACTATGATTAAATTTATTTTATAATTCTTTGTCCTGAGATGGAGAAAATAGAGAGAGCAATAATTTGCATACTGCATTCTCAAGAAGGGGGGGGGGAGGTTGTAACCCCCGTTATTGCCTGCTCATTTTGTGACGATTTACCTTTTTTGCGTTGAATTCATGTAGGTAGAGTGAACAAATCTAATCGGAACAAAATGGAGGCAAAAGCGAAAAAATTATTGATAAAACAGTAAGAAAAAAGCAGAATTTTTTTTTAAAAGTTAAGAAAAGTAATTACTTTAGTCAATTCATGACTACGCTACTACATCTTTAAGGTAATTGTTAAGTTTTCGGCTGCTTAAAATGCTATGGTACACAACGACAGAATCAGAGAAAAATTCTCACTAATGTAAACCTCGCTTACTCTTTTTAAAAGCAATATCACAACTCATCTAGAATTTTTCACTGTTTCAAGGCATTTTTAGCTCATTTAAAAGACACCTTTGCATTAAAGTCTACACAATAATAGTTGAAAGGGTCTAGTGTCAATAAACATTTTCACACAATCGTCAAATAAATTATTATGACAATCATTTGTGACTCACCGCGTGACATAATTCTGTCATACCGGCGGGTGTTCACAGAGAGGGTGACCGGGGGAGGCTGGTGTCATGCTCGTGACAGGTTAATTTTTAAACCAAAATGTCTGCAAATTTTTATTTATATATTTTTTAAACTAGATTTTTTTAGTTTGACTTTTTTGATTCAACTTTTGAATCGTAAAATCTGAAAAGGTTCTACGAGTTTATTTATTGTAGATTAATGTCACTTCAGCTCGAAATGCATTAAGCGATAAATTTAGCTACACATTTAATGTGCAGATATTAAGTGATGAGTGAAAGCCTGAAACTTAACCTCAGCGCGGTGAATAATTTTTATTTAGGAATGACAGAGAAAGCTCGTATAAAACATTACATCCTTTTTCCCAATGTAAAATTAGAGTTCTATTTTACATATTTATTTTATTGGTACTAATAATTTCTACTAATAAGCATTAAAAATGAGACTCTTTTTCCAAGGAATTGTCAAGTTGCAGTAAATTTGCATAAAATAAATCAAGACAAAACAAATACATTAAACTGTATATTTAACAATAACTGAATGACAAATGCAACTAGTTTCATACAAACCTAAAAAGAAAAATCACGAACATACAGGTTTTTATTTATATTTTTTTATAAACACATTGTAAGATTACAAACAGAATTATTAATTAATTCTAAAAAATTCTTTACTAACTAAATATTTATATAACTATGACATTTCAAATCACAAACTTTAACTAAGTAAACCTTAAATAATCATAAAATGTCCGTATACAATTTTAGTAATGCATATTAAATTAATTAGAACGTTTTCCATTCGTATAACGTAATGTTAAACAATATTAAAATTATAACATGACTGAAATAACAAGTTAGCGTACAAATGTAACAGTTATACTCTATATACATATATCTATAAACGTGTCTATATAATGATAAAGTCACATTTTTGATGACTAGTATCATTAGAACATAATTAATACATTCTTCAATGAAACGCCTGATTAACATTTTTCAGAAAGCCAATTGCAGTATTTATAAGCTTTTTACATTTCTAACATTAAAATTCTGATTTTTTGAAAACTTTTAAACTATGAGTAAAATGCAAGACTCAGTGATCCTGTTTACATAGCGAATTGATTTTGTGAACATATTTATTCGATTTGGTTTTAGAATTATGGCTAGGGTTTGGGCATATGGATAAACGTATATTGTAAACTAAATGGATCTTTTATGAACTTGGTGTCTTATTAAAGGGTGCAGCAAGTTCAGTTTAATGTCTGGATTACCGAATTATATGGACTATGTCACAGCGTAATTGTCATTTTAGGCGTCTTACTAAAGGGCGCAGCAAGTTAAGAAGCAGATGTTAAAGTGTACACCACCTTTTTATTATTCTGCTACAATAATTGTTTTTTTATACATTAAGATTTCATTGTATGTATAGCAATCGAATTTGACACTATTGATATTTAGAAGATTACATTTTATTTTAAAAGTTTGGTTTTCCAATGGAATTGAGTATTTATCTTCGTATTTATCTTTGCTTGAAATCAGCTTAATTGTATTTATTTTTGCTGGCTTAGATCAGCTTAATTATATTTATTCTTGTTTGCTTAGATCAGCTTAATTGCATTTATCCTTGTTGCCTTAGATCAGCTTAATTGTATTTATCCTTGTTGGCTTAGATCAGCTTAATTGTATTTATTCTTGCTGGCTTAGATCAGCTTAATTGTATATAGTGACTTGTGGAGACCCCTTACTACTTTTCAGTATCGTGGCCCCGGTATTCGAAGTTTATTTTGCGTTCATAGTCAATATTTACGTAAAAGATAAAATAAATTGAATGAAATAAAGAAAAAGTAAAAATAAATAATATAAAAATTATAAATAAAAATAAAGTTAAAAATAAATAAATTATAAAAAAAGTTACATTTTTCACTATTTCACAATTAGATGATTTGTTACGCAAAAAAAATCGAAGATGGTTTATAGCTAAAGGCAAAGTCAGAACCGGGAGTCGTACCATTTAGCGGCACGGCTTGGCCTCTTGGGGTATATCTTTAGCCGAAGATTTATCTATCTGACTGCAATCACCGACACCATCTGAGTCCTTCGCATTCATTTCAGTGGTGGAAAACGGATTGAATTTAAAGACTCCGTTTTCCACGGAGAAAACTCGTTGTGGAATTTCCTCGCATTCACTCACTTCCTGTTGGGTGTTGCTTCCTTCGGCATCATGGTCTGCTTGAGTGTTATCTGTGGTTGATGGCGCAATGGAATCCGATTCTGATTGAAGCGATGTGGATGGTTTTATGCACTGATCCATTGATCCAGCCGTGCGTTTGCTCTCGTAATCTAGTTCGTCTTGATTTTTGCGCTTTTATGCACCGGATTCATGTTTCTGGGATCATATTTTAGAACTGCAGCAGTAATAATAAATATGCTGCTGAAAAGTCTCAAATAATATATATTTTATTAATTTTAGAGACATTGATGCTACGAATTTAGAGTTCCGCGTGAAAGTGGGGTTTTATTGGAGTAACAAACCGAATTGCATTATAACTGTAATAACTAACAATAATCTTGTCAATTCTCCATACAAAGTATCTGTGCGGTAACGTAAACTTACATATAGTAATTCGAAAAAATATCAACAGCAATAGAGTGCGAAAACTTAATTTATCATTAAAATAAAATTAATTATTAATTATACATTATCATTAATTATAAAATATAATTTTTATTGACAAAATCATAAACTCTCCAATTAATTTTCAAATTATAAAACACATTTAATGTATTTTTGTTCCCATAATGTAATCTAAAATACTACCTGAAAATAGTTTTTACATATAGTCTTACTAGTATATTTAATTGCAGTTTATTTGTACTTTTAATATAAATATAATTGCAAAAATGCATCTTACTGCGTTTGTTTACATTTCTCGAAAGAGGTAAACACGCAATCCAGAACTCTTTTTAGAAAAAGATCTCTTAAAATCCCATCTGGATCTTGAAATTCATAAGTGTTGAGTAATTTCTCCATATCACGACGTAATTTATAAGCATATTTCTCATTTCCAGTTAAAAGGAGACATCTGATGAAAAGATATTGTAAAAATAGAGTTGACTCGATCAGGATATAATTCTTGAACTTCAAAGAATTCTTTATAAATTGTGATAGAAAAATGAAGCCCAAAATCGTCGTGACATCGCAATCAAACATTTGAGCACTATCCTGTGACAGCATAACAGGCAAACCAGTAACAATACTATATCTAGTTGTTGTCTCGACAATATTCTTACAAATATCAATTGCCTTTTCGTATCTCCTTGATGCTAGGTAAAAATTGACGAGATAAACCTTTGCGCACTTTACTGATATTCTGCATCGAGTACTAGCTCCAGCCATAAAAGAACTAAACAGTTCCTCTTTCGGTATTCTGGGAAATTTTTGTGCCAAAAAAGACTCATATTTACATCTTTCTGAATTGACGTTTTGTCTATTCAACTTGTAGTGTACGATAACACTTTCAATGTAATTCCATCCATAGGTAGCAATAGTAGGAATCATCGATTCCTATTGCTTTGTAGCTGACAAGAGAAGCTGTTCAGTTGAACGGTACATCTCCATATCTTGATCTTTACAACTAATAAGGTCACCATACTTCTGTAGGCATTCCTTTTGTAGAGTAATCCCCTTATATAAATCTTCCAATTCAAAACACATTACGTTTAGTGCTGTATTTGACTGTTCGAAATTATCCGTCGAGCCATACTGAAAATATAAATAACATAAAATCATAATGACAACTAATGGACTTCTACTTACAAGACGTGCATTACTTTTAATATTGAGTATCTTTTCTCGTATAATCGACTCAATCAATTTCTCACCTTCAATAAAATCAGAGAAGCATTTAATCTCAATTTCTAATTGCCTGCATTTTTCATCTGATGTTTTGAGAATCAAGTTTTGGTCAGGAATGAAATAATTCTGAATGTTCTTATGACTTAGGCATTCAAGCAGTATGCTTATACAGGATCTGACATATTTGGCTATTTCAGTTATATGCGCTTCATTGAGATTATCGTCCGCTGGCCATTCAAGAAGCAGTGGGTACTTTTCGCATTGCCAAAGCATTACTGTCTTTAAATAATATGTACAGGTTATAATCTTTTTGTTTTCATCATCACAACCAGTCTCTGCTTCAATTCGCTTCTTAATTACTTTAAGTATATAATAAACGTATTGCTGACACTTTGACCAGTTGCGTAGTAGCAGGCATTCAGCTCTGGAAAACGAATACCGAAAATCACATTCCTTTTTCGACTCGGACTCCATGTACATTTGCACTAAATGGCAACCACTCTTACATATCTCCTGAATGAGATTAGCTGATGGCCACTTACCTCTGATTCTCTTACTCCACGCTCGCGCTACGTCTGGCCAGTAAGGACAACTAATTGCATATACAAAGTCTACGGGGGGAGAGATTGTCCCAACGTATAAACTAGTACCCTCTTGGGACAGATCCTTTCTTACAGCAGGTCCTGTACGTTTTTCAAATGGATGTAGTAGACTATCCTTATCGTGATAGACTATATTTTGATTTTTGTCTTTTAAACGTACATATCCTGGTCCAATAGGACTTTCATGGATAAACAATATGCAATATTGGTCAAGTGCATTCAAGTATTTCCTATTAGGCTCAATAGCAATTATGTGCCTCTTTATTTGCATTACATCAACATCTGAGGTACATTTTGACATAATTACCATTGGTAGCTCTGCTGAGCTACCTGTTATCAAAGGAATGTTATTGATACACATGTGTTTCAGTTGTGTTCGAGCGAATTTGACGAGATTTTCGTCAAATGTAACATTGGATTTCTTTTCAAGTTCAATTTGATCCAACACAAAGTTTTTAACTTCTTCTTGAAAAAAATCATCCATGTTGCTGTACGATACAAAGACAGCGATGCCAAAATAATGCAATGTTCAATTCGGTCGATAGATTTACCTGTAGAAAAGACGATATCTTCAGATGAAATCAAACAATCTTTAAATTACAATTTTTTACTAATTGGAAATTTATATAATTATAATTGCTCTTGTGAAGTTTGATTAATTGATCAATCCTCAATTATTTTTATAGTCTGCTATTTGCACACTCAGTATTGATTTTATTTACATTTTAATAAATGACATTAATTGCATCTTTTTTTACTTCTAAAATTCTTGATGCAGCCTAATCCTAGGGCGGTACACGTCTTCTAGCATTTATGAACAATATGATAAACATATACAATGCATAGTATTGCATGATATATATATTTACCGGTTATGTGCACGCTGCAGCCTTTTTTATGACTAAATCTAATTAGAAGTATTCACAGAAATTCATTTGATTTCTAAAATCCAGCACACAAATCGAGCTAACTTTAAAAATGAAGCCGGTCATTGATAGCAAATTAGATATAAATTGCACGCTCGCTGTTGTTTTAATAGCAGTAGGTACGTTATTTATGATTTTTAATCATAGGTAGTAAAAGTACAATATTAATAAGGACAACTTTGAATTTAGGCAATTTTAGCCATTTTTAACAAAATTTAGTATACAAGGACTTATACTTAGTTAACAGAATTTTCTTAACATTTTCTATAACGAATCAAACGCAGATTTATAAATATACAAAGTATTACAAGTATTCTACACGTATAAAATATAAGTATAGAATACTTATGTACTTTGAAGGTTTTATACCAATAATTATCAAGCATAGATAGGTACTTTTATGATAATAAAAAGTACCTGTCGAATTCTATCGCGTTTATTGATAGCGTCATAAAAGATTTTTGTTTATAGCAGCGTTATGCAGAAGCTTTTGAGTTTTTATACATAATTGTTTTTATGTAGGTTATAGGTTTTAATTTTGAATTTTTATTCGTTATAGGTTTTAATATGCTTATTATGTTATGCTTTTATTTCAGTATTATATTTTTCACTTTATGCTCATAATATTATCGTATTTAAATATTCAATCATTCGTTTATAGTTTATGCTAATAAATATTAAAATATAACAAACATAAATAGAAACTTTAGACCTACATTTAGCTATAGTAAATAAGCCTATACTGTAAGTGTCTTATTACAAGTGGTTGGTATAACTGCAATAACTGCTCACTGTGTAGACTAATTATTTTTTGGAAATATTTAGCTCTGTCTGAATTATTTGTGGCTTTTAGTGATATTTTTAAATGTCTGGCCTAGTCGCTAATTTGAAATACTGTTCCCCAAAAAACCTTTGTTAGTGTGTATACAAACTTATTGTTCTCGAGAAAATGGTTTTGGGCTCGGATCTTCGATGACTACTTTTCAAGGCCTTGTTGGTTGCTGTGTGACGAGGCTGTGTGACGAGGCTGTCAACATAACCTATCATAACCTGTAAGACTTTATTGACAGTTATGTTTTTAGCAGAAAAACATAACTGCTAAAAGTATGAAGCTGTTCACACTTACGACAGAACGCCCGACAGAGCGCCCGACTTAGCCCATAATGATGTGAGTCGTGTTTTAACAGAGTCGACTAAATGCTTATCCTTTGGATAGTTTAAATAAAGTTTTTAAGTGTTTAATAACTACAAGCTCTGCTTAAACTTATCCAAAGGATAGTTGCAGATTATCTTTCTTTTTGACACCAATGTGGTTATAGCATTTAACTTGTTATTTTCTATCTTTATTTAATTATTAAATAAAGATATCAATTAATAATTTAAATGCGTAGATTTTGATAACCACAATGGGTTAAAAAGATAGATAACCTGCAAACTTTCTAAAGGAATAATCCTATAGAATTTTTGCAGATTATCAATGGCTTATCAGGGGCTATTATTGTAATATTTAATTTGATGAATTGGGCTAAGATCGAAGTCTAACAAGTTTAATAGGCATTTAACATTTATTCAGACTTTCAATGCTTGCATGATAAGAATTTGTAGAATACTTTTGTTCAAGTTACGTTTGGTTTTTTAAATTTAATATATCTTTTATTTCGTCATTAAGGCGTCACAAAATAATAAAACACAATACGATTTGGTCAAGAAAGCGAACATATATTTTATAGAACAATAAAGTAATATAAGAAATTAATAAATTTAACTAAATACAATATAATTATACAATACTTACTGAAAAGATATTATCTAATATTGAGCAAGTTTATTAAACTATTCTCTAGAGTCTAGACGACAGATTGAAAAAAAATCAATCAAATCTTCAACAAATCTTCAATTGATGACAATAAAATTCAATTGATGACAATAAAAGATTAGTTGCTAATGTTTTCAACATAAGCACACAATAATAACAGTTAAAACAATTGTTATGAAATGCGCCGTAAAGCAGTGGCGGATGAAGGCCATCCAGTAACAGGGGAGTGGCGATGTATTTTTATTTTTCAGATTTTATTTTTAGAGGCGATCTTTTTTTGGTTAAGGCCAGATTTTACGTTTTTCTGCAAGATTTTATAACATGCATGCTTTATAAAACACGTTTCACACTGGTGACTCGGACACGCGGTTCGCCCCGGGGCGCACCCCGGAGCTCGCCCCGGGGAGAAACCCGCGACTCTAAAAGTTCCGCGGTTCACCTCGGGGCGCACCCCGGAGCTCGCCCCGGGGATGTAC
>JAQIXG010004501.1:0-12826 GCA_034700105.1 Oconnorella tubifera
GCTTTTGTGAATGAGTTGGGCAGACAGATCTCTATCGTCTCAGGAGATCCAAGGTCCACCTCTTTCCTGAAGCAACGCCTCGCCTTGGCGGTGCAGCGGGGGAATGCAGCTGCTGTGTTGGGAACTTTTGAGACAGTTTCCCAAGACACTTCTTAACTTATTGGTTTTTTAATTGTTTGAGCGTTTGTCAGCATTTTTATTTGCCAATGTATGTTCAAGCTTTTAATTTTCTGTATATTGTATATAATTCACTGTATATTGAACTATTGTATAATTTATATTACTATTGCTAACCTTATAACAAATATTTTATTGTTTAATAAATGCTAATAATCTCAATCAACTAAAATGGATAATAATCATCAAGCTATTTTTGATTGCCATTTTTCAATATAATGTTCTTTTTTTAATGAAGTCCTTTAATCGAGAACCCATTTTAATGTCTAAGTTTTTAATAAATAAAAAAATTACTTTCTTGTAATTTCTGAGTAATTAATAGTAAATGGATTCTAAACAGAATATATTTTACGCGTTTGTATTATTTCAATATTGTACGAATATGAATTGTTATCAATAAATGCTTGAATCAGAAAAAAAAAATTTAATACTTCTGATAGTATAAAATAATCTGAAACATTAAATGATGTTAAATAAGTCTAAATATTGTCCTACTATTATCAACTTAATTTAAATTAAAACGACACCTAAACAAAATCAATGAATATTGATGATACTCTATTATTGCCTACATGTTCCATTCGTGCCTAGCGTCCCCAAATATAGGACGTACTTTATAAGATGATAGTAAATACAAAACATCTCATTAACATATATATATTTATGAAAACTGATAGTATATATGCTATATTTTATAATTCTATACCTTATATCAGCTTTTAATACAATTTGAAGAAATACTTTAACGAAATTTATTGATAAACCACAAAACTTCTTTTTTTCGCATGAGCCGGGAAATAACATTGACTAACAACAGAATATTATTCTAAACAAACTCTGTAAACAATGATATAAAACCTGGTTTAATTACCGACAGTTTGAACTCAAACACAATGCTAAGAGTTAACAAATAAAATAATTGTAAGCATGTAAAGTGCTGTCCTATTTATGGGACATTAATAATAACTCATTAGCTACTAATGAGTTATTGAATTACTTTGGTTTATTATCATACAATTATATCAATTTAATTGTAATCAAACTTAACATTGTATAAAATAAACATCGAGTGATTTCAAATTGTCTTATCAATTATATAAAATGTTCGCATCAAAATAAAGAATTAAACAGTAATACGGAACCTTTTATCTTTCTTCTTTTCGATTTTATCTTAACTTTTTAGTATGAAAATCCTATTTTATTTAATAAAATATTTAAAATAAAAATCTTTCTTGTCTTTCTCTCAGCTTCTTCACCTCTCTCCTCTCTCACACTTTTTCTACTTCCTCTTTTCCGGGCCTTTCTTCAGCACCGCCTGCGACAAAAATTCGAATCTATCACAACTTTTTATGAGCTAAATAAAGCATACAGACTGTTACGTCCAAACCGTAACAGTACCCCTACTCCACTATAAAAGTTCCTCCCGAAACTTTACGGGTTCCATATTACAAGTTATACAAGTAAAATAAAATATACAATATAAATGATCAGATTATGCGGGAAAATATGGAGATGTGCAAAAGCATGCAACAACACCCAATCCTTTCAGAGAGAAACACCTGCTACGTCAAAGACTCATAAGATCAAAGTGGCTAGTCAGACCCCTCATAGAGTTACATCTTCAACCAATTGCAATGTCTATACTTGTGTAATATCGCAGTCGCTTTATACTTACTACGCTAAAACCGTTGCTCACAACACAGCAACATAAATTACCCAAAGTTACACAATGTTAGTCAACATCCTAAGGGATTTACATTTAATCTAAAGGCGTGGGATAGTTCTTAGTCAAGGTATCCTCACCCTATAGCGTAATAAAAAGTATATCTCTTAAAAAAAATGTCACTACAAAATCTTGCACATTGCCACATCTCGCGTACATCCAAACAAAATATCATATAACAAAAATTAAACAAAAATTAAACTCATTTCTCATCGTCACACACGACGCAAAGCGTCAAACAGTGACATGATGCCTCAAACTCAGATCACGAAGTGATATTCGAACACTCCGTTCTGAGAAACCAAAATTGCACACAAGCAACACAATTTTAATCAAGAAATGCACATCTTATAAAAATCAAAATCACAATACTCATATTTAAATGATGATCATTCCCCGTATACTCAATGATCATCACTATACAGTCCAACAAAAATTAACTTTTAGTTAAATTAGTTTGCGTAGTTCCTGCGCTTACTTCAAGCCGTTAATGGAACCGCACCTGCCGTTTGATCATCGAATCTGCAAAGATGCTCTTTGGTCTTAAAGTAAGAAGTCTCGACACTGCACTTCCCAGCGTCACACTTAATGTCACTTCTAGACTTCCAACGTAGAGATTCAGCGTCCACTACCGATGAAATCGCATCATCCTTGGAACGTTTACTCTGCAAAATCACACCCGACGATTCCATCTTTCGTGCCTCAGCTGTTTGATCAATAACTCTCTCGTTATATTTAATCTGTTTACCATCATCCTGTGTACGATGACGCATACGCCATCATCTTCTCTCAAGAGATTCGAATGCATATGAAAATCCTGACTTTACAGAATTTTGATAAACCTCATTCGTACTAAATGTACTAGCCACAACTGAATCACAAGACTGTAATTCGTTTGCTTTAGATGGCTTTCTCCAATCTTCAATCTGGGATGCGCCCTGACTCTTGCGCGGCATCAAGGGAAATAGATATCTACGCCTGTTGCGTCTCGCTTTCCCTTTGATTCTAATCCCCATGCATCTATTTCTGAAAAATCTGTCGTACATCCAATTAAACTAGATTTACGTATTTCACGTTTCACTTGATGTTGATTGGAAGACGACTTGAGTTTCTGTCGAGTAGTCATTTCTGTTCGAGTAAACAACTTGAATGGCTGATCTTGCACATAGACAAAATTCTTACCGAAGGCCATGTGATGCTGTTCCCCTTTAGCCAACTCGTACCGAGTATAGGCCCGTTTACTCCATCTGCCATCAGAACTCTTTCTCTTGTTTCAACGGCTCCAATGCATAATGTTATATTTTGTTCTCCCAGGACTGTAATTGTTGTTCCATTAGAAGCATATAACACTTCTGAAGACTTTTCCAAAGGAAGATCTGGTACCAGTCTTATTGGGATCACCGATACTTCACTCCCGCTATCAAGCAAACACATCCATTGTCTGCCATTGAACGTTATCTCTAAGTAGACAGGTTCTCTTCCTGCTGTAATCCCTGATCGCACGTTGGAGTAAATTTTCTTGCCTTCATCAGGATCAGTTTCCCTTCTAGTGTTATTCTGACGATTCGGACAAACTCTAGCATAGTGAGCGAGTTGCCGGCAACGAAAGCACACCACTTGTCTGTCATCTCGCCCACGCTACACGTTTGTCTCAGACCTCTCATGCGAATAAACTAGATGCTTCTGTTGCGCTAACTCTATAGCTGTTACTCTCTCTAGCATCTTTGACAATACATCCTCTATCTTCTGAACTTACTCAACTATGCTAGTGTTTCTATATTCAACAGAGGCAGGTTCTCCATCATGTTTTACTGCTGGAGAAATTGTCTTTGCTACACGGTTCTTTACATCGAACCTGTCGTGATGTCCTTCTCTCCAATCTGAAGTAATCTGCTGTTTACGATTGGCCCCGAATATCAAAGTCATTCTGTAAGCGACATTCAAGTTCTCTGGTTGATGATCCTTAATACAGATTTCAAGATCATCGTCGCCCAAGGCTGAAAGAAAAGAATCCACTGAAATGATTTCTCCTTGTTCTGTTCGCTTTTCAGGATATGCCAGTCCCATCAGCCTGACAACATCGTCATACAATTCTTGAATGGATTCATTCTTCTCCGGCGTCTTGTCCTCAACTGACTTCTATAAATTGGTCCTTGACCTTCTACGCCAAATCTTTGCTTTAATCTGGATTCCAGTTGTTCTACAGTTACACAGTCGTCTCCGCCATTTGATAGGATTTGAGCCGCAATACCAGTAAGGCTCATGCGTAGGTGTATCAGTTTATCTTCTGACGTCCAACCATTATAAGTCGCGCACTCGCGAGAAGGAATACATCCAAGCGTCCTTTCCCATCGAATTTCTCGGGCATTACCTATCGACGGCGACGAGAGATTTCCGTCTTCAATTGCGTATTACAATCTTCTGATTCTGTAGAAGATGTAACATAAGACCTTGGATATACAGATTTACGTACACTTGTTTTCTTCTTAACCGGATCGGGTATATGTCGATAACATACTTCAGATCCGTCACGCGCTCGATGACGAGAATCGTTATCTCCTAGATAATATTTTCTCGCTCGTTGATTTCTTCGACCCGTTTGTTCTTGATTAAACTCTACAAAAGAAGCGACATGGTAGGCCGCGGTAATGTTCGGTTTCCTTTCATGCACTTTGGACTCCAGGACAGAATCATCAAGAGCCTCGATAAACTCGTCTTTAACTTTAGTTTCGTTTTCAAGAGAGAGACCCTCCGGATAAGCAGCTCTCGCTATGTGGATTACATCGTCGAACAGACTCCTCAGGGACTCCCCACGTACACGCCTACGTCTTTTCATCTGTTCGATGAATTCAGTTTTACAGTCTCTATGACGCCCGGAAAAACTGTTTCGTTTACTGATGCCCTTCGCTCTGGCTCGTGGGTCTTCGTAATCGTCATCGGTCGAAGAATCGTCGTCTTCTCTTGTGACGTACGGAACTCTTATGTGTCTTTCGATGCACGCTGGGCCGCTGATACCCATAATAATCAACGTCTGGGTGTTCAGCGGAGTCCAACTCGTTATACTGGCGAAGAGTCCTTTCACTCCGTTGATTTGATCTCCTTACTGGGAAAGATGTCTCCGTCTTAATACTGTCTCTGAGGATCGACTGATCCTCAGAGAATTTCTGAACATCCCGACATTTCTCTCGGTTGATTATCTTTCTCTGAGGCACCCATTTTGTTCGAATAGAAGTCAGACGGTGTCCAGAGATATTCCGGTCTTCTACCCGTGCGGAATGTCACTTCTCCCGAAGGGGTACCGTCGATACGAGAAACGCTAAGAATTTCCTCGTCATCATTTTCAGACTCGGATCTTCTCAGTATCCTAGCTCTTCGCCATTCCCCACATTTGGCGCCATTGTCGCGTTCGTACCCTACGTTAAACTTACTATGAAGGTTCACTTCATCATTAACCGGTGCAACGTCTTCTTCTCCTACCTTCCAGATAACATTGACTCTGTCGGACACCACATCCCCGCTCGTAGAGCAAGTTTCATGCATATCTGGGTAAACAGGAGAACCGGGGTTTAGGCTATCATCACTCTGCTGAGGACATGATGATCGATCCCTGGAGAGGATCGCTGAGCTAATATCTAAAAGATTCTGATTTTCCGAATTCATAGACTTTGCGTGCTGTGCTAGCACACCGTCTTAAATGAACCGCCCGATACACCGCCCGCTCACGGCCTGGTGAACCGCCCGGTGCACCGCCCGGCAAACCGCCCAATGCACCGCCCGGCAGATCGCTCTATTCACCGCCCGGCGGACCGCCCAATGCACCGCCCGGCGAACCGCCCAATTCACCGCCCGGCGGACCGCCCAATGCACCGCCGGGCGGACCGCCCAAACAGGTGACGTCTGGCCAAGGATTGGTATAAGTGGGAATCCGCGAACGCAGCAATTCGGCTGGTCGTGTGGAGGACTAGAAACTTGGAGAAGACAAAGGGGGCGGAAAAGATGGTTCGATTGGGTATAAAAGAATAAAACATTGGGAACGGGACCCTACCCCTTTTAGTTTTCTTCGAGAATTTTATTTATATTATGTTAATTGTAAATACAAATTGTAATATTTTCGTAATTGGAATATTTTAATTGTAATCAAACTTAACATTGTATAAAATAAACATCGAGTGATTTCAAACTGTCTTATCAATTATATAAAATGTTCGCATCAAAATAAAGAATTAAACAGTAATACGGAACCTTTTGTCTTTCTTCTTTTCGATTTTATCTTAACTTTATAGTAAAAAATCCTATTTTATTTAATAAAATATTTAAAATAAAAATCTTTCTTTTCTTTCTCTCAGCTTCTTCACCTCTCTCCTCTCTCACACTTTTTCTACTTCCTCTTTTCCGGGCCTTTCTTCAGCACCGCCCGCGACAAAAATTTGAATCTATCACGACTTTTTATGAGCTAAATAAAGCATATAGACTGTTACCTCCAAACCGTAACAATTCTTGTGCGCTGCAATAAATCACAGTGTCTTAAAGAAACGGTTTTAAATAAACTTACCCGTCTCCAAATTGAATCTAATAACTGTATTTATAATATAACTTAAGAAACAATAAATCAAACAAAGGTCAGATTCAGATTTTTTAACGGCGGGAGTAAACCAACTTTAAAGGTGATTTACTCTCTCCACTCACCAATATTAATTTCTATTACATGCTATAATTTCAACTTTATTTTAACAGCCATATACTATTATGTTAAATTAATCTTAATATATGATGTTGACTGTTTGGAAGCAACATAGAAATGAAACTTAAATCTTTGAGGAGCTATAGACAGGTCTACGATGTTGGGAGTTGGAAAAAGAGAGACGAGTAGTCGTTAATGATATCATCAAACAAGTGAAGCGTATACAGGAAGTCACACTACAGTAACTGATAAAAGACAAGAAACAAATGCAAACATGATCTGATGAACTGTAGAAAGATTGATAAGACTGACACTGATAACAGAGAGAACAAGACAGAGGTGGGCATCAACATGTTTTGTAATTAGCTTAATTGTTTGTGAGAGATTCTATGTAAGGGCACCCAAGCATTACCAGCTTTGAGTTTGAAGTATTTATCTTAATGACGATATAGGCACTTGTAAGAAATCATTCAGTATTAAAAGTAAAGAAAATAGCTGTTCTATATCAATGACAATCCTGCAGGAACTGTATAATATGTAGCATATATATTCTCAAATAAGATAATCTCATAAGTAGAGCGCTCAGTTATATTATATCCTTCGATCCATAATAGTAGCAAAAATGGACAGAGAGCAGAAGCTTAACTGTGGTCACACATTATAACGTGAAATATATGCTGATATTCTAGCAAAAATACTGTTTTATAAACAAAATATTTTCTACACGCATATTCCAGGGGGGGGGCAACCCTTTGCCCCCCCTTGTCCCCCTCCTGCGGACGCCCATGCAAACAACCGTTTTTATCACGTCAAATTGCGCAATGCAATTATTCAAAAAAGCACTTTAAAATAGAATTAAGCACAGGGAGCGCCCAAAAATAACCCCGCAGCGAATTTACGATGACTACGCAAACAATTAATATTTTTTCTCTAAATTTAGTCACATTGTACATGAGAACAATTTTATATCTAACTACAAAATTCAGTTGAATGCAAAGCGTTCAAAGATTCTGAAGTTTCTAAAAAAATAATTAATTGAACGCTCGCATTTTTGTCAAGTAATTTGCCGGAAAACCATTTAAAATTGGTAACGTTTCTATAGCTTGTTGTTAACAAAACTTGTCGTTGTTTTTCTTATGCAGTCATTTTCTTAACCAAGAGACGTATGTTTCCATGATATGATGGATGATCAATTGATCTCAAACTCTTACATATCAGTTTTTACTCTGACGTGATGATT
Organism: Oconnorella tubifera; assembly: GCA_034700105.1. NCBI lineage: Eukaryota > Metazoa > Annelida > Clitellata > Enchytraeida > Enchytraeidae > Oconnorella > Oconnorella tubifera. Next base: position 7,822 of record JAQIXG010004501.1, read on the forward strand.
CGCTATGACGTCACGTGTTTTGACGTTATAGTGTATTTTCCGGTAGGTCCAGGGGTTGCTATCAGACAAATATTTAAGGATCGTTTGCTTCTTTTAATTAATAAATTGTTATTATTGCATAATCTTTAAAAAATTCGTTTGCTTAAATTAAAATATTCAATTTTCCCATAGAAACATCATAACTTTTGAGTCCACTGAGATGCACAACTGAAATTTTATAGATAAATGGAGAATTTTCTCCTTTTTTTGTCTACATACGGTTAAAAAATTGAGCATAAATTATACAATTTTGATTTAGTTATCGCAATTTTGATTTAGTTATCGCATATTCGACAGACGTTAGATGGTTATTTATTGAGCGCACTGTCCATAGGCCTACTATTTACTACAGTACTATTACATTGCTTTCATTTTGCATTAATCCTTTATATTAAGATAAAGTAATAGTAAACAGACCATTTGTCCGTCTGAAGATCGCAATAAAAGAGAATCATTACCTACGCCTAGAGCTGCTGTTTAACGCTGAATATCATATTTAAAAAATACTAGCTTGAAGACTTCTGCGAGGTTATTTACCACCAACTCCCTCCCACTTTTTCAAAGTTTTCTGTAAATAAAGAAACATACTTTTTCCCGACCGATCTTGCGGACGTCCTTTATGGATGATCCCTAAGATGATTAAGCAAATAAACAACCTATGCTGCGCTCAGGGATTTCGCACAAATTCAGCGCTCTTCTCTTTAGCAGACTCTCATTAAATTTACCTTTTTCTATTTGATTGGCTGCAGTAATGTAAGCAGCTGTTTCTCCCGTAGGACGATAGGAAGTCTTCCAGAAATCAGCCTGATCATTTATAGTCCATGGTATGCCACCTTTTATAAACAGACCTTTATACTGAACATACAGACGAGCAGCAAGTGCAGAATATAGAGGCTTAATGAGATCGTTCCATTGTACTGTAGGCCAATTTATGCCGAACACAATCCTGGTAATGTTGATCGTCAGTTCTAAGTCTCTGCGTGTAGATTCATTCTTAGTTAGGCTGAACATATCTTCATCAACCTTCAAATTAAATACAAGAAATTTGAAGAACAAATTTAATAATTAGAAATAAACCCAGTGTATTACAATTTACTGACAAAATAAGTTTTTACTGTTAAAAATACAGATGTTCAAGAAGAAGTTCATGAAATTGAAGAAGGATTTCACTCATGATCAATTTTTAATTAATCACTTGATCATTATTAATGACCATTACAACGTACATGATGGTATCTATCGAGACATTGCAATTTCTAATTATCTATAAATATAACGTCTAGGTAGGTTACATATATGACGTGGTAATTATTGTAGTCGAATAAATATTATAGCAAGTTTTTCATTTAAAGCATAATATAACAATAATTCTTTCGTCTCATGTACAGTTCCAATGAATTCAGCCTCTTTTTCTAACCTGCATTAAAATCATTTAATAGATAAAAGTTAAGATAACTAAATATAGTCTCACTGTCTCTATTCTGATATTAAAAATCTAGACATCGTCTCTTTCATTTATGATGAGTGCATATCATATCTGAATTGTTCAAAGCAAAAATACACATTTACTCTTCGTCGTACTGTATATATTAAGTTAGCTACATGCGTCATCAAATTTCGTCGCAAAGACGAATTGATTAGAACTAGCTTTTTAAAATAATAGTGTTTAAACTGGTATTGCATTCAATTCAGGCTTCCGCGTTGTCCGATATCGCAAATCATGAGCGTAATATTTTCTAACGAAATAAAGTCACTAATTTGTAACGTTATAAGAGTATCCGTGTTTTGTGACGACATTCCATAATTGTTTAATTTATTTTACAAACATATGAAATGACGATAATGAGCCATAAATATCAGTTTACAAATAATTAACCAAGTAACCTCTGTAAATGTATTGATTTTCAACATCATGTCAAAATGTAAACAATTTATATTGTTCGCTCAATAATAATTTCTAGTATTTATCCTCCATATTATTACGTTATTATAAAACATGATAATGATTCATGTTGAAAGTTGATGATACATGTGTTTGTGTTCAATGATTGACTATATATTTGTACCTGCCATATCCCTCCATAGTAGCCAGGACGGAATGTATCCGATACATCACCGTCAGCTGATTCGACAAAAGCTATCCTTCTCAGCATTTCTTTGTCACTGGATGCAATGCATGACGCCGCAATACGCTCGCACACTGCCTCCACAATCTCAACTCCCTTGACTTCAGGTTTAATCAAGTCATCAGTCTGACTCTTTGTAGAAGTGGTCAGGAGAAGAAGAGCAAGTGAGATACAAGAATATGACTGCATAATCTTTATCGGTTTAGTAAGCCAACCCTGTTAATACAATCTGTTTGTTTCAATCTACCTAGTAGTTTGAAAAAATAGTCATATCCTACATATTACAATTAAATTAATACATATTACATATTACAATTAAAGAACTTTTTGGATTTTAACTCAGATAATATAACTTACAATATTTAGTAACCAAATTTAGAGTATTACTGTAAATTTTGAGTTTACTGTATTATAGATTTTGCTATAAAGCAATATCTATATCTATATCAATATCTGCTGAAATGATAAACAAGCAGCACTTATTTTTATTATGTCAGAGTAAAGTCTTAAATCTTGCTTTAACTATACAATGGCGTAACCAGAAATTGACTAAGGGAGGGTGATATTCCTCAATAAAAGACATTGGCTTTTTGTACGCTTATCAAGTTTCTGGAAAACTGCCTGTGTATGACTTTGCTTAATTTTCTCATTGATATAAGAGGGAGGGGGTATCAATAAACTGCTGACGCCTTTTACAATACAATCTTTTACCTTCTATAAGTGGAATATAACATTAACAACCCATTGTTGGCTACGCCACTGAGCCTCCAAATATCACTACAGTGTACAGAAGATGCTGAATGTTATCAGAAAGAGCATTGGTCAATTTAAACATTTATTTAAATCGCTGTATTATAAATGGACATAATTTTTCATAGAAATTGTATACCCTAGCTGCATGATGACTGTTGTAGAGATAAGCATTAATTGATATACATTCTTACAGACATGAATAAATTCTTAGTTAGACATAATAATTACAGACATGAATAAATTAGTTAGATTGACACAATAATTACTATCATATAACCATTGCACATTTTATTAGTTATTGAAAACATCGCAAGACACTTGCAGTAAATCATTCATTAAATGCGCTCATTCTTTATGCATTAAACCGTTCTTATTCTTTAGAGCTTCTTGTAAATATTTTGGAAAAATTTACGAAGAAACAAAATACAATTAGCAATTAATAAAAATTAAATTTATTAAATGCAGGACAGGTTTCATAGGCACACATTCATTCCCTGATTGACTTGTTCACTGAAACATTAATAGTCTTATTACACTTTTCTAATTAGCATATGAATTCAGTTCAACTAGCGGATTCAGTTGACGGAGCGTTTTTATACCAACTGATGGGTCATGAATTCAAATCTTGGTCGACCCCAACTAAGCTTAAATTTGGCATTCGTTAACATTTTCAAAATCTCATCGTGCTTGAATGATTTAAAAAAACCTGAAAGTAATGAGTGGCGCTGAAGTGTGGTCAGCAGTTTTTTTGTCTGATATGACATTACGTTGTACACTGTACAGTGTATGTTAGACACATACTGTACAATAAGTACAATATAATGAATTTCCGGCTTGGGTTTCGCACGTCAATTTCCTCCATTGTTAAATATTAGCAACTACGCCGATTGTGTATCCGTTCGGTCCATGTGAATGCAAAACATAATCCCCAAATTCATCACTTGGTCCATTCTTTGATGTAACAGTTTATTTAGCGCGTTGTGGGCGTGACAGAACTCTAACAATGGCAACCAATGGCGAACGAGTCAAAAAATAATTCTAATTTAAAATTCTTGAAGCACTTTCTGCTGTAAATAAATGAAATAAAATTTAATAATGACTGCATAAAATATCTCTTTACAAGAAAACCGTGTTTTTTCTAATACATAAAAAATGTGAATATGATTACATATCAGATAATACAATTTAATTGTAGACAATGGCTTTGAATTTATTTTATTTACTCCTACATTATATGTATATTTTTAAACGCTTTAGCTTTTTGATTATTTTGATTATCAATGACTATCATGGGCAATATTAACAGTAAATATAGGTTATGAGCCTACGACTTATGAAAAATAAAACACAAATTTTTATTTCTGAGTGTTAATGTTCCTATATGCAATTTAAATCAATAATTATAATTATTAGGATTTGAATATATTTACATAAAGTTATAATTATTAATTATCTTAAAGTTGAGTATATTAATTATCTTTTCTAATTTTATGTAAGTAAATAGCTTTTGAAATATTCTACAAAACTGATTACATTCAATTAAAACTTTAATATAAGGTAAAAAATTGTAATCATTTTTGAATAAATTTAAAAACATCAATTTTATTTTATTATTTGTTAACTAACTTGGTAAAATCCTCAATATTTAATCGCTTAATCGAAATTGGACACATTAAGGCATTTTTCAATTATTTTTCAAAGTATTTTATAGTGAAAACTGGAAACGCAAGCATACAATTTCTTATATTCATGAAAAACAATAATATTCAGTAAAAAAACTGGATTCTTGAAAGTTTATGTTATGAAAAGTTTATGTTTTGATAAACTCTTTAACCTAAAACTCTAACTTTCTTCTTCAACAGTAAGTGAGCGGAGTCTTTATTAAACTTAAGCTCGCCTACTGACCAATCAATGTACCACGGTTGTTATGCAATCACTCAGTGTCGCCCTTACATAGACCAAATGTAGCCAACACAGACATCAAAGGCCAGACCAAATATGGACAACACCCAACTTGTTGACTCTATTTTAAGCTGATCAGCCTGTTGACACTTCACAGTTGTGAACTTGTGATGTCAACGTCTGTG
>JAQIXG010004502.1:0-12825 GCA_034700105.1 Oconnorella tubifera
ATTTTTATTTGCCATGTATGTTCAAGCTTTTAATTTTCTGTATATTGTATATAATTCACTGTACAGTATATTGAACTGTTGTATAATTTATATTGCTATTGCTAACCTGTTACTTATATTCTTATAACAATAATACAATAAAAAATATAAACTAAAGGTGTCAATAGCTTTTAAACCATTGTAATTAACTAACAAAACAATGTTTGTTAATTTTGCATATGCAGTGAGGCTTTCAACGTCATTGAATGAGGTTAACTTGTTACTGTGATGATAATATTGTCAATATAATGAGTTTTAATTACAGTAGTAAATACTTATATGTAATTCGACTTGCATTTATGATCTAAAGTATAAATCAATGAAAAAGGCATTTGAAACAAGTCGACTGTTACTAACATTAAGTAAATGAGTTGAAAATAATCTAATTTCACTTTTTTATTAATGGAGACTTTTATTTATGACAATATATATATAGCTATAAATTGAGAAACAATTCTTTGATTTTATAGTGTCGTCATTCCTGTCAGACTAAGTAATTTTACATATTTAGAGTGTAGCTTACAGCATATCTAAGTCTTGTTGAATTTGTATTATATTATTAAAATTACGAAACGAAACACAAGTTACAAGTATTATATAATGCGTATAAATGCTTATTGCGATTAACTTCATAGTTATTGAAATCGCAGTAGTTTTACGATCATCACATCAAACAAACAAATGCAATATCCAGTGCAGTTTTCTAACAGAATTAAGAGGCGGGTCGTTGAACCAATGCGAAATTGAATCCCAGTCGTATCGCTATTTGCCTCAAGGACTCGTTGTGACAATATCGTGGGCTTTATTTGCTCCGACAGCTTTATTATTCTTCTGATTTTTTAGATCCTGCAGCAATACTTATTTATAATAAGAGCGGACAAATTCAACGAGATGTCATGAAGGTTATTTAATAAAAATAATAATCTGGTATTGATATTGAGTGATAGAATTAATCAGAAGCTCTTTAAGTAATGACTGTATAAAGTGATATCAGGATAGATAGTCATTTTACATGATAATAACTTAATAGTATGCTGAAAGTGTTAAATAGTATTCTGATAACTAATTAGTAAATTAAGAGTCAGAGAATCGATTAATCGATCGGTCGTCAATCAGTCGTCTTATCTAGGAAATCATATCACTAACGACCTAAAACAATGTTAGTTTAACTTATTACTGGTTTATTGTCGACGCATTTTGCTAAAAAAATTCTATAATGTTGATGAAAAATCTTCAATGTCAGTGTTTATCGCTGCGTGTAATTAGTTCTGTCATATATTAGACACGAGATCTTAGCCTTGATCGAGAAACTAGATTCGTTGAAAGTCACGCTCATAAAACTGATCTGGTTTAGTAATTAGAACTAGCCTTAACGCGATACCGCAATGATTTAGCGATATAATAATGATAATAATTCATAATGAGCGGACTAATTAACATTTAAGCGTATTGTTTGAAATTATTAATCTACTTTATTGTCGTCATTTTCCTCTTTGTGCTTCGTATAAGATGATCTTGTCATTTTTAATTTGATTCTGAACAATAAATTTGTATCGAGTCAAATTCTGTAGAGTCTACATACAGCAAATTTAGCATGTCAGTAAATTTATGAAGTTCATAAATTTTCTGACAAAATAAATATATTCGTATAAATTTAGTTTTCTGCTTTGTAGTGAAATTTAAAACCGATATCAGGATATTAAATTAGTAAATGTGTATTGTATGATGTTAAATTTGTGCAAATATTTACTTATATCTAGATATGACAATATTCAATATGAACCCAATTCTAGTAATCTCACAGTGTTATATCCTTTGCTATGAAATTTTATGTTTATATTACTGCATATTTTATGACTCGAGAACAAATTCAAATAAGAGACCATTAAACGATTACATTAGTTCCGATTAGGTTTTCCTAATTATAATTTTACGCTTCTAGATTTTACAGTCAAATGGCCCTTTAATCCTGACTGGCTTTATTACTACACACGAGGGGCAAAAGAGTCAGGTGATTATTTTTATTTGCCAAGGCTAAGTCGGCAGCGCCGGGATTTATGTAAGTTCAGGGGTGAAGGTTGAACCATAAATAGAAGAACATTCTTGGTTAGTGTATACAGCGGTTCTAGGATCAATAGGGCGATTAGAGAAGGAAACTGCAATAAATAAACAAGAAGGCATACTTATTATACACTCGAGAAGTAAAAATAGAAACAGCGAGAAAGTTGGGGTACCGAACGTGATGTAAATGAGAGAGAAGTATTATAATAGACTATATATTAGAGTAGATAAACTAAATGTAGATACAAAGAGATAGTGCTGAATTGAATGAAAGAAGGAAAGAAAAGACTTGAAGGAAAGAAATAAAGAAAAAAGCTAAAATTACATCTGCTCTACTCTTACAGTTTTAAGTTTTTTGTAAATGATGTAAGGATTAGCTTAAAATAGTACCTCAATGTGATTGAGATTTATATTATTTCTAAAAGGATGAAAAGTTGTCAAAGTTTGACAGAAACCGATGACATCGAATATAGAGTCGTTCGAGTCGCATCCTTTGTTCTCAATTGTTTGATAAACTTAGAAAAATGACTATCTGATGACTACTAATGGACTTTAAGAAATAGAATAACTATAATATAAACCAGAAACAATGGAGTCTAGATTTGAAGCGAGAGCAAACCGGAAATGTGTGGCAGCCATCGAGTCAGTCCCGGTTACAGCACGACGGACTCTTATCTTAAATCGATCCGTAGATATAAAATACCAAATGGCAATCGTGGAAACAGTATCTGACTTTTAAAGCGCCCGACGGAATCGTTACTGGAGATGCCTTCGACCGAACCTTTGGACAAGAAGAAAAAGTATGTTTATTTTATACTCAGCAAATAATTGACTGTACATTGGACGCATCGAATTTTTACCCGTGTTGACTCGGATGCCAGACGGTTGGGATCGATGGGTGACGTTTTTGCTGACAAGATGGAAAGTTTAGTTAAATGTATTTAGACTTTACTACAGTAGGCCTTTACATGAAGCTTTAATAAAATTGAATAAAATTATAACATCTATAATGATTCACAATAGCAAAATATAACCAATAATTGTAACATAACAAAATAACCAAACTACTATTAAAATGATTAATTATTACTATGTTTGGTGCTTTAGAAAATTAACTGAATCAAAGAATTATTAATATAAATATTGAGTGTCGACAAGATTCGATGCTCGCTCATTACGAATTATAATATAAAATAATGAGTGTTAACGCGCAATGTTATTTTATTAATTTGTTTAAATAGTTTATGTGTGAATTGATCAACAGATTCATCTGATTCACTGGAATGAAGATTTGTATGACAGTTACGAAGAAGCAGCAAAGAGAGAGGATGGTATACTTATAATTGCTGTCTTTATTCAGGTTTACTTTTAAATTCTTAAATATGTAATTTATTTATTAAATTATCTTACACACGATGTCTGATTAGCATTTGGAGTAGACAAAAAGGTTTTTTAAGCGATTATAATCTACCCAATTGTTTGTAAAAAAGTTAAAAATTGGCGTGGATAACATTAACAAATCTCGTCAAATAACTTCAGCAATGAAAAATCCCACGCTGCGATATCCTCCTGGATACTCTACCGCAACAAGCTCAACAAGTTTTACTGTTGTCTTTTTAATCTTTAGCTTAATAAAACTGAATGAATAAGGCTATATATAAACAACATTATTATAATATTAGTCATTTTAGTATATAAACAAACAAAATTATTTTCTCAAATTTAGCAGTCAACAGACGCATAATTTGTTGCGTATTCGAAATCTAAAAATATTTCAAAGCCAAGTTACGTCAATAAATTTGTAACTCTGTTAAGACTTATCGTACAGATCACAGACTCCAAATAACAATGTAAAGAATTGCTTGACTTTTTATAACTTTATTAAAAACTCGTCTGTCAAGATTATAACAGCTAAATACCCGTAGAACGAAGTTTTATGATCAATAATTGTCCAATTTACATATGAAGCAAAGTGGTGTGCTGTTTTTCGTCATATTCAGCGGTCAGTATACATTTTTATACAAATATGTGTGTTATAAGACAGATTCATTGCCCACGCATTCTTTTTTTATTTAGAAAGATACTTAGGAAATTTATGTATGTTTTAAAATAAGAATATTATAGAAAATTTAATTAATTTTTTTATATATTCTTAGGCTGTGGAAGATCATTTAAATCCTGGTATCCGTCAGTTGGCAAATATGCTACAGGATATAGTGTACAGGGAACAAAGTCTTCCACTGCAAGCGGGATTTGAACCTAAACTCTTTCTTCCCGGTTAGTAATATAGAAAATAATACATAGATACATAGATAACATAGTCAATATCTCAATTGAAGGAATCAAAAGTTTACATCATTTAAATTCATTCTTCAAAAGTCATAGAGAGCCTTTTATCGGTATTAAATTAATATTTAACATTACTTTAAAACGTTGAGTAAAAATTCATTTTACTGCCGATTAAACATCGCTCAACATTTAATTAAATATTGACGCGTTAATGAACTTTAGCCTTTGTGAATCGTCTCTGCTGAAACTGTCAGTTTCAGCGATATGCTGCAGACAAGTTCAATTATAGATAGTGCAATGATTCAGACGATAAATACACACGAAGTAAAAAATAAAGTCCTAGTTTGGTTCTGTTTTCGACGCTTAGAAGTGCTCAAAATTAATCGTTGAAAAGCTTCTTTTTTGCTATCAGTTGATTAAATCAATCGCTGTAAAAGCGTTTATCAATAGCAAAAACAGTCACATGAAATTGAAAAATCATTCCTAAAATGAGATATATAGATATTGCTTATAATATTATTAGATAATGTTTATTTATAATTTATCTTTTTGATATTAAATATGATCTTAATCTACATAAAAGAGTCGATCTGAAACAATAATTAAAAAAATTAAACTGTCAACTGCACTTTTTTGCTGTAAAGCAGCAATCTATAGCGTATACATACATGTATGCAAATCTTTGAGACGCTCAGAGACATTTGTAGTTTCCAAAAGTAAATACTATCATTCAAAACGACTGACATTTATAATTTAATTTTTGTTTCATTTATTTGATTTTGTTAAAATTCTTTTTCAAAATATGATCACACTATTTTTACAGCAACTTCCTTTGCTACTTTTTTTGATATTCTAATTTATGCCTTGTGCACTTTTGTTCTTATCACATCCCTCTTGTCTATCCCCTTCCCCTTTACTTCCTAAATGTAAAATTAATCACAAAATTATTTACGCCCGTTTCATCGCAATAGCTATATTTGAGGCAATGAGTTTTTCAATCAAGCCCAGTTTACACATGACTGTGAGAAAGAGAAATCCTTGTCGTTCATCAATCATTTACCGACTGTTTACAGATGACATGAGCAAATACTGGACGTACAAGGGTTCCTTCACCACTCCGCCCTGCTTCGAGACAGTCACGTGGTTGATCTTTTACGATCCTCTGCCAGTCGCCAGTCATGATGTAAGATACATTTGTTGTCTTAGCAAAATAGCAACCAATTTAAATGACAAATTTGACGGCCGTTCACAAAACGCTCCCCTTTCAAAACCGCTTATACAATTATTATTTTTATTATTAAGTATAATAACTTTAGGAAAGTAAAACAATTCAGTTTAGTACGTATCTAAATACAGGTAAATATAAAAAAGCTTTCTGTTACATCGCGATACTTTTCATACGTTTTATTTTTGAATAATTCAAATATCAGATATCATTCATTTGAGAGTTCAACAATTTATTTGATCATTATTGCATTTCTCATTTCGAATAAAAACGCTATTTATTCACTCTATACAGATTCAGACATCTGCACGTGATATTTTTGCTTTTTTACTGACTCCACATAATTCCCAGTAGCGAGCAATACGTCAGCGAACGCTTCGCGTCACAACGCCACAGACCATTAACTGGTCGGCGATCAGGGAAGCACAGCAGACTCGAGTCCATTCAGTCATTCTCTCGATCACTAGCTTTCTAATCATAATATGCCGATCGATTTTAGATCTATACGTTAAATATCTAGAGATTTTACTGATGAATAGAGATGCGAATTTATCATCTTATGACAAGAGCTCATCATGGATGTATACAGCACGGTATTAAGTTAAGACATTGAGTATAAGATATCGGAGAAAAAAAAGAATGGTGATTTATCATATACTGTGTGTTTTAAAACACGCTGGTGGATTATTAAGCCTATATTGAACACAACAATTAATAAGATTATTAATATAGCAAAAGTTATAAAATTGACCTAACTAAATTTTATTTTAACTACAAAGTTTGTTTTATTTAAGGCCTCATAAAAAGCGAGCTTTGCAATCTATATTAAAATTTATCTACAGTTTAGCTTACCATCGTACTTTCTATCGCTTACATAAAATTTATGCCATAAATAAATCGTAAAAATTGAGTCATTTTGTTTTAGTTTCATGTTACACTATAACAGCAAGACTTTTCTCAATCAAGTGCCAACAGTATTACTACCACCAGCGCAAGAAAATAAATGATCAAAACAAATGTAACTTTTTTAAAAACAGCAAATACACAATGATTGTAACATAGCATAAAAATATTTCAGTTGGAGCAGTTTCGCAAGTTGCGTTCCTACGGCGAATCAGAGATGAGACCTGACGAGGATTTTGACGGACAAATCATGAAAAATTACCGCACCATCCAACCCATAGGCACACGCAAGATCTACACAGTGGAAAACCTGCACGATAAGTATATCATGGAGGACCCATTTCGACAGGACACATTCGCAAGACTCTCGTCATTTCCAGAGTGCGTCCGTCAGTGCGGTCGCGCTTGAGTATGCAGGCCCTGACACGGATAGAGAACATCAATCCTGTTGCGTCATATTGTAATCTAGGGGTAGAAAAAAGCAAGATTTGAACATATTGAGAGTGGGTAGACTCGTTTATTCTTATTCTGTTTTAATCAATTTCTTTAAAGCTTTTGAAATATTATTCTTTTTCTGTATTCGTTCTATAGCATCCTGATGTTGCGAATTTTCTTGCAAGCTCTTTTTCTTTTAATCGTTCGCGTAAATTTGTCTTTTAGCTTAGTGGAATGTTTTGCATTTATATGCGGATTCTATTAGGTATTTGTTTTATTAAAGAAGTTTATTAATTATATTGCAAAATTAGATGTTAGTAGTGATAAGATTCCAAATTTAATTAATTTATTAATAATTAATTTTTGTATAAAAACGCTACTGAGTTTGAAGTATTTTAATGCAATGCAAAACTACATTAAATTGCTGTGAAGTTGCTCTGTGATCAAAGTTATTTGATTCTTTTGAAACCTTAGTGTGCCATTATTTCGTGAAAATAAATTCTCGAGTAGACATTACATTTATTTTACACCGAAGTCATGATATATCAAATGTTTCATACTTAGGATATGATTTTTCATATTGTTTATATGTTGAGTAGAAGTTTATGTAGAAATGGAAAGAATCTAGTTAGGCAATTTATATATATAGATTAGTCGACGACCGAACGTTGTGCAGTAAGGTTAACATAAATAGACATAATTATGCTGTAAAATTGAAGCTCGCTACATAATTAATATTACTTATAGTCAATTTTAGTTTTAGTTTTGTACAAAAAGATGCTGCAAATAAGTAATATGTTGCCATATCAAATATTGTCAATATCCTAAAAATTCTATCAAGAGTGCGTCATTTTTTACTACTATGATTACAAATGTTACTTCTTTACTGGATGAAATTTTTAATTTGCTAATATTTGTGATGCCATAATTTAGACCTGCCGTTGTGGTTATTAGTAATCCTTGCAGTTTTATTTATGCTGCATCTTACTTCGCATTTTAGTCTAACGTTGCTTATATTATTTTGTCATTTTTGAAACCTTATGCAAAGGTAATAAAGCAATGAAATATTACTTATCCGATAGCTTAATAGATAGACTTATCTTAAGTCCCCATTGTTTCCTTTCGATAAATCATCAGAATGCTGCATAGATCTCTCTACCCAGCATATCTTGATCATTTTTTACAAGAGATTTGTCTTTGCATTATTCATATCCGAGCATGCAGGTGTTTTTTTAAAACAATTTCTGACACAAAAAGATCAAGGATTGAATAAAAGTTTTTGTGAGGAATGCGTGCGTTATATATCAGTTAGATGGCTTATCATTATCAGATGATATCTGAAAGGCTTTTTGTGAACGACAATTGTCATGAATAAAACATCAGTCTTCTTTGATCTTCCTGCCTTGTCATAGAATTTAAAGATACTGAAAATCTTTTCTTATTTTCTGCTAATGTTAGAATCATAGTATACTAATTAAATGTCGTTTATTTATATTTGTAAACAGTATGTTATCTTATATTATTATTTGCGTATTATTTAGTAAATAGTTTTTAATGAATAAATTTAAAACTTCATAACATCTCATGAGTTATACAATAGCAATTGGATTGTTTAACAAAACAATCCAAACCTGGTATCTTTTTTAATGTATCTTTATGAATATCAATTATACTTAACAAAAAATAATTCTTAAGATTTATTATTGATAATTATTTATACTAATCGAAAATTAAAATTTATGCGTGTATTGTTGAAACAGATAAGTAAAATTAGTGACTCCGAGAAAATATATTTATGCTCTACAGATACACAACAAATAACAGCCGTTTGACAGTTTATTTATTTTACTTTAAAATACAAAAAAATTGCATTAATGTACAAAAGTTGGGAGAAATTTATAGGCCTGCGCTGAAAATAAAATTCATAGTCAAGATTTTCATTATAAATTTATAACTAATTTAAAATGAATGTAATGTACCGTAGATTTATTAAAATATGTATAAGATGAGTAGAATAAAGCAACAGTTGTTTGCTTAGACAATGTGTGCATTAGATTTATCTTAGAAATTTAGTTTAAACTCTGTTCATTTGTTTTAAAACTGATTTTTAAACAAACGCAATGATTTAAATTAATTTACTAGGATCAACTACAATTAATTAATTTCAGTGAAATACCGCACTATGAAAAAATATCATTTGTTACAGGAACATAATGTGTTTTAAAAGATTTCCACTGTTTGTTATTTCTAATACAGCAAAATTATTTCATATTTTTATTACAGTTAATTAACTGCACCATCATAATGAATTTACACATTGGCCTACTTTATGTAAATTTATACATAAAAAACGTGGACTTTTTCAGAAATAACACCGACAGACTCTTAAAATATTAGTTGCGAAAACATATTCTATGTGGTATGTTTTGAAGATGATGTAAACTGTTCAAAAATTAAATAAGATAGTAGCTACAATCAATATACACGTTGTTATTGTTATTAATTAGAAATGTAAGCATTGTACATAATATTTATCTTAGGTGATTGATTATTTGTTTTACTGAATTTTATCTAAATCTTATTCTAAAATTTCTACTTAGTAAATCGGATTGAATTACTTAGTAGAAATTGAAAAAATGAATCTTGCGTTATTTGAGTTACCAATGTTGATTGAGTAGTTGTATTTGTTTATAGACGCACAGTTTTTGATTTTTTTAGAATTTAGAATCTTGTTATTATTGTTGTTGAACTCTGAAATTTTTATCAGGGTATAGTTTATAAGAAATGCTAAAGAAATACGCATGATACTGGAGTCGTTAAATGGTATATAAAGAAAAAGTTTATACATATTGATATTGCCAGATATTATCACTGATATTATAATCTATACGATCAAAAATTTTCAGTATATTACAGAGCAAAATTTGAAACTATTATGCAATTATTGTATCTAACAATTTATTTTTATTGCCAATGTATTTAGTCAAAGTTTGAATTTGGAAATATTTGCAAATTCTTGTTGTATCATAGACGTAATTATTGCTATCATGATAATCAAATAAACTGATCAAAAGGCTCAATATAGTTGCATGTTTTAATATTTTCCATAACTATCGTCCATTTTTTCATAAGATATTGCATAATTGTGTACAGAATATTACTCTTTGATAGTTTCTCATTAAATTTTTGCTTGTTGAATGAATTGTAATTCTCTGTATCAATAGGATTTGAAAATTGAGTAACATACTTTGTTATAATGCTACAGTTATCACATACAATAAAAACTCAGAAATAATTATCAACACATTATTATGTATAGCAAATGTTCTAATGCAAATGTTGTAATGCAAATGTTCAATGACGAGTACTCAAACTGACAATTTTACTACATACGAAATATAAAATTGTACACATAATCATCTAAAATTACCACCAATGATCAGTCACACAGAGATAAAACATCTGAGAAAATAATTTTCTTAAGTCAAAAACAGTTCACTAATAGTTCACTTAATGCAAAAGTTAACATTCACTAAGATAAGATGTCAGTCGATGCATGTGAAGAATCACACGTCTATTTCACCGAGGAATATTCTTTTATCACTCGAACCAGATGCAACTAAAACAAACAAGTAAACTCAACATGTATATATTTGTAATAAAAAAAGCTTTATATGTGCACAGTCTTATAAAACCTTGCAATATAATTTTAAATTCATTTCACATATTAATACTTATTAGCATTTAGTAGCAAATTAAAATCCACAAACAAATAAAATCAACATCGAGCTACAACGCTAACAGTAATTTATTACAACTACAATAAAATACTGAAATATAATTGTTCGAATACATAAAGCTAATACCAAAATCTTTAAACAAGCGAAAAAAAACTCAATGAATAAGATTACTACAAACAAAAAGATAAAATCAAATTACCGATAGGTTCAGTCGGATGAAAATCGACTTCATTAACGGATCCCGCATGACCAGGAAGCTTATAGAGAATCCTCCTGGAGGTAGTGTCCCAGACGTAAACAAATCTATCGCCTGACCCAGCAGCCACCTTACCACCATCAGGACTCCAGGCGCATCGCAGTAGATTCTATAGAAGAAGCGCTCAGTTAAATCAGTACATAATAAATCATATGCAGATCCCAGCAATCCATTTCAGTGCGTTATTAAAGGCTGGAACCAGTTACAAAAAAAGTGAGATTTCCGGGATTTGAACCCTGATACGTCTGAGCCCAGTGCTCTAACCACTTTCAAAGCCAAGTCAAGGCTCGTTAGAGCAGTGGTTAGAGCGCTCTACTCAGACACAATAAATCCCAGTTTGAATCCCGGATAGCTCACTATTTCCCCAACTAGCTGTACCCTTTTACCCTTTAGTAAAATGTTTAAATTGACAGCTACGTCTGAGACGTCGTTATATACAGTAATACATGACATTAAACTTAATCAAAACTTTAGTATTATAACTAAACTTATTAGTTGCAACACAAAATGATTATAAAAAAACCTTTTCAAATACATGCTGATTTCCTTGGAATATCTTTACACATCTTTCTTGAGGAGCAAAAGGTCTAACATCCCAGATACGAACTAAATCAATAACATTAAAGAAACAAAGAAAAATGAATGCTCTGACCTTTCGGTTAAGGTCACATCAAAACGAGACGTTTAATTAACCGCGATACAACAACAATATTCAATCACCGTAATTCAAAAGTCAGTGCGGTGAACTAAATATGTGGCATTCGTATAACGACTAGTTTAGTACAAAACTAGATAATATTATAAATGGTATTGAAATGTTTGAACAAATAAAGCTAGTCTCAATCATACAGAGATCCAATTGTATTGACTACAGACCAGTATTGTCCATGGCAGTGGAGAGTAGATAGGATCCATCAGGACTGAGTTCCATCCCAGTCACAGTATCAGTGTGACCACGCATTGTATATAAAATGTCACTGCGACGAAGATCCCAGATCTATAGTATATCACATATTATGGGTTCTTTAATGATTCAATTTATAAAACTTAGAATTAAAATACAAAAAAAAATATAAATCAACAACGAATTATGACACTAACAGTTTATTAATGACTACAATAAAATACTGAAATGATTCAAGACTAAAATGATACTAAATACAGTAAAAATTCTATTCACAATTGCACTAGGAAATATATCATCATTTTTACAAAATTTGAATCATAACTTTTTCATAATTATTTCTCAATGATTATATACAAATAGTTTAACGCTAAAAATTTACAAAAAATTAAAGGATGAGATCATAAGTCGTATTAAATTAGATAAAACGTTAAATCAGTGAACAAAAGATAACGAATAACTGTTGTTATATTACAGTAGGAATGCTACCTTGATGTCGTTGTCAATCCCCCCACTAATGATCTGTTCTGTCGTGTCGTTGAAACAAACGGACGTCACTTGAAAATTACTCTGCATCGTCTGAATCGCTATCTTTTTACGACCATCCCAAAACTTAAATTTTTTTAAAAATCATATCAATTCGTTACAGTATAGCATCTATATTTATCTTCTAAATCTTTGTCACATTTTAAATACAGCTAAATTACCGGTAATTTAGCCATTTTCAAATAAATTTAAATTAATCAACTCATCAAGCCTTTGCCAAAGCTCATTAGAGAAGTGGTTGGAGCACTGGACTCAGACGCAACAAGTCAAGGTTCAAATCCCAGAAAGTTCACTATTTCTCTAACTCGCTGCACCCTTTGGTAAGACGCTTAAATTAACAGCTACGTCCGAGACGTAATAAGATAAAACTATATTACACAAAAACATGACATTAAACTTAACCTAACCTAGTACCTAATAAAGATAG
>JAQIXG010004503.1:0-12825 GCA_034700105.1 Oconnorella tubifera
TGCAATTGTAGCAATGACAGAGCAGACTGCTAGGGGCAAAAATGTCAACAGATGAATTAATCTTTTGCGTTTTAATGACTTTACGCAGCTGCGTGATGTTACAGAGATGGACGCTGATAGTGATCTTGTTGCATGGGATAATAATGCAAAAGGAATACGCAATAGAACCGTTTCTGCAATGTATCAACGTACAGATACCATTATATACAAAAGTTACTAAAAGTTTGCATGGTTGTTTTATTGTTTAAATAATAAAATTTTATATAAATGGAATAGAAATAATTAAGTAATTTATTGATTAATCAAAATGGCTGAATAGTTTAGTATTTATTTACAATACTTGTATTGAAAACATCGTTATTACTGCTCTTTTGTAGCCGTAGCATATGTAAAGTAAGGCATACAGCGTTAGGTATATAAAATATTTATTGCCTATAGTATTGCATTAACTGATTTTAGTAATTTTTACGATTAATAAATCACTGATATGCCAACATGTTGATATAAATAATAACTTAACATGTTGATATGTCAACATGTTCAATTATTATTTCCTTATTTGAAAGTATCACATGCAATGTCTGCCAGTAGAAAAATAATATAGAAAACTTTAACAAATAACATCACAAATTACTGCAAGAAAACGATTTCCAACACTGCAAGAAAATGCAGGAAAAAAGTTATCCAAGAGTGAAAATAATTATTTTCTATAAAGTAAAAATACATCAGCGCAATGTTTTAAAAGCTGCAGAGAGATGGACAAAAAACAATGAACCCAACACTGGCGATATAAAAACTACATCCATCAGTAACATACGCGTAGAAGACTCGAGTAAAAAGAGCATCATCAGTGTGAGATGATCAGTTGGTCTCTGCGGGCCACGCTTAAAGGAACAATCTTTTTCTGTACATTACATCCTAATTGCATTGAGAGAGACTTCAGTTGCACCACTTCAAAGTGTCCCGCGTGGCATTCTCTGTCACGTCCTCCTACGCCGCGGAGGGACTGGGGCGGAACAGAGATAGACTGGGGAGGTACAGGAGAAGGACTTAGAAGTGACAGGAGAAGGACCGGAGAAGAACCGAGTAAGGACCGGGTAAGTCAGGAACCAATGGAATCGAGAGGATCGGACAAGCAGTACTTAACAGAAATTACAGCGATGTATTGATTTAACAGGCACCGCCCATAGCTAAGTAAAATTTATTCCGTCGACAAATTCATTACATTACGTGCGTAATTCATATTCATACACTGAACTCTAATAAACGTCATCGAATAACACGTGCAACTTTATTTCAATCATCTCTTTTCAAAATGACACTTATTTATATCTGCCTACAGATGTTGTCTGGCTAAATGGGAGGGGCTTGCTAGAAGATTAGGCCCCGCAGCAAGTCGTAGAGGAAGGGATGTATACTAGGGACTGCGGCGAGGCCTATGGTCCCAATGCGATCTAGCGGTAACCAAGCGTAATTTGGAATATTGCACTTCGTCGCACATCTGTCGACTGGCCGAGATGACTTGAGATGTTGCAATTATTGCTGGACGCAGAGGTGACAGTTAAAACTCAATTGAGAGAGAGAGCGAGAGGGAGAGAGAGGGAGAAAGAGAGAGAGAGAGAGAAAGAGAGAGAGAGAGAGAAAGAGAGAAAAGAGAGAAAAGAGAGAAAAGAGAGGAGAGAGAGGGAGAGAGGGGGGGGGGGAAGAGAAGAAAAAAATGGAGAGAGAGATAGAAAGAGAGCGATTGAGAGAGAGAGAGAAAGAGAGAGAAATAATATAGAAAAGAGAGAAAAGAGAGAAAAGAAAGAAACGAGAGCTAAAGAGCTAGATAATATGGGAAGGAGAGAGTGAAACAGAGAATAGAATGTGAGACAGAAGGTAAAAAGGAGAGAGTGAGTATTTCGTGTTTTTCCGAAAAACTCCAAATAATTTAAAGTAGACATTGGATCCTATAATATCAGACTTGTTTCTCCTTTGAATGTAGAACATAATCCCCCCCGGACATAATCCCCCCATATTATTTTAGTTTCTTTAGAATCTGTATAAATTGAAAAGATATCACTCTAAGAGACTATGATTATTTATTTGACTTGTAAATATAATATTATAAATATCATATTGTATAGTCAGTTTTAGCTTTAATTATTATAATGTTACATGTTTCGCATTATTTCTATTATTAAATTTTCCTACAAAAAGTGTTATATGTGATGAGGGCGATCGCCCCCATCCCCCCCTTGGGATCCGCCACTGAAAGTGTGTGTCAAATGACATAAAATTAATAATTTAAAATTTATACAATAATAAATGTAGAAATATAAAGTATAAATATGATAACAATAAATATAAAACTCATTAAAATGTCATTGCAGGTTAATAAAATCGATATGGATTCTGAACTATTGTGATATATTTTAATCTAATGACTTAATTAATAAACACATTATAGAGAGAAATTTTATAAAGACAATAATTTGAAAATTAATTGCTCGAGTGGTATATTACAAAACTAGTGCTAGTATTAGTTGCTAGAGTGACATCAATGCAGCGATCCCATCACATACTTATTGAATAGATAAGACCGCCTTAAAACGCTGTAATAAATTATATTAACATTGTTTAAAACATTCACTGTTAGTGTTGATTATAACTTGCTATTCTATCATATATAGAACATTCACAAACTTCATAATAGAAATGTAAAATTTGTCACGCTAATTTTAATTTGAAATAAAATTTGAAATAAAATAAAAAATCTTTCAATTTCATTACAATACGATATCTACAAGTCAAATAAAAAACCATAGTCTCTTAGAGTGACATCTTTAGAATTTATAGAGAGGCACTGAAAATCATATGCAACACTTTTTTTTAAACTAAAAGTAAAATGGGGGGGATTATGTCGGGGTGGATTATGTCCGGGGGGATTTATGTCCGGGGGGGATTATGTCCGTGGGGGTTTATGTCCGATTACCGAAATCACATATATAATAGGGGAAATTTAAAAAACGACTATAAAATTGACACAAATTTATGAAGTCAACAGTTAAACAATTGAACGAAGATGCTATTATCTACGTAAGAAAAGTTTTGTTTATCAGAAGCAGTTAAATGTATAGTAGCAATACCATAATTTAAACTTTGCATAGCTGTGCAGTTGATTAATGTACCTAAATGTCCAAATATTTTATTTGAGCTGCTATAAAATTGAGCTTTTTTTAAAAATAAATTTAGCACTTTTAAAAAAGTAGGACATTTCTCCCCCGGACATTTACCCCCTTTTCTATATATTGTCTTTTTTATCAATTATTTAGGAAGATAATACAGGAAAACCAATTAAGTAATTTACTAATTGGTTATTTAGCAATTAGTTTAAGTTTTTTATTAGTTTCAATTAAGGTTAAGTGTTTTAATTGTATATCTTCTCAGTATAAAATATTATTGTATTATCTAAAAGATACAATAACTTTTTACAATTCTATAATTTTAAATTAAAAATTAGTTTTCAATTAAAAATTAATAATTAATTTTAAATTTAAAATTAATTTTTAATTTAAAATACTAGTTTAATTAAAACTTATTGAGTAATGAAATACAATTAAAAACGGTATTATCTAATTTAATCAAATCTAATTAGTTATAATACAAAACAACTAATGAAAAATCCTAATTTTTAAAAAATCATTTTTTACGTTGAAAAAAAACAAATATTTTTTTCAACTGAAAAGTGTGAAAAAAATGAATTGATATAAGCGCTTATTGAGAACTTTGAAGAAATTGTTGCGGAAACTAACATTTTATAGTATCGTAATATAGTTGCCTTAGAGAGTTATAAAATCAAGCCTTTAAAAATTGATAAAATTATAATAATACAATAATAAATAATAAAAAAATTAAAGATGAGTTTATTAACAAAATATAGCGATGCAAATTGACATAACAAAATAAATATAGAATAAATACATAGCGGAAGAAATATAAAAGACAGTATCTACTATTAATTTACAGTAAACAGAAAGTTAATAGTTTGCACAAGCGCGTTCAGACATTTACACATTTAAAAGTTAAAAATAAAATATTATTATATAATAAAATATTATTATATAAATTTTATTATATTATAATATTCTCTATTTATAATAGTTCATACCTTATAAAGTTCATACTTTACTATTATGTTCATATATTATAAGATGGGTGGGGGGTAATGTCCGGAGGGGAGAAATGTCCGGGGGGGATTTGTCCGGGGAGGGAAATGTCCGGGGGGGGGGAAATGGGTGTCCCCTAAAATTTCTTTCTTGATTCGCGCCATGAATATTTTAATTTAGCGGCACTGCATTTACAGCTAAATTATCGTGTACTGCTCGTTATGTTCGTTTTTGCACGATATGACACTAGTAGAAACATTATAATAAAAAGTCAATAGGTTAACTTAACCGTTTAACTGAAACAGTCAAACATTTGAATGTATTCATAGAATTTTTTATTTGTAAAGTTTTCATCGTCGTTATGAGGCAATGGCCACAAACCAGTCACAACAGAAACAAACAGACTTGAGAACAATATGACGGTAGCATAATGCTCAGGTAGCAGGATTTCACGTTAAATATTTGGTAGAATAATGCGACGTAGCGTAATTAAATTTTAGTCAAAACTGGTCTGGATAGTAACTGCTATTTCAGTTGCAAAATTTACGTCTGACGATACACTTTTATATACATTTTTCATTACTTGCAAATTGACTACCAGATTCTAACGACCTTAAGGTTGATCAAGCGCATAAAGCGCGCCGCCCTCATTCATGAACAAGCATTGCTTTACATGTTTGTTTGCGTTCCATCGATCCTTTCATCGATAGCTTGTTTTCTCAGAGACTTATATTTGCGTCAGTGTCGGTGGATCAAAGTAAAGGATAAACAAAAGAGTTAGCGCCTTGAGGGCTTTACTAGAAGCCTTTATGGAGATGGTGTACAAATCTATTGATCGATGTCCGTGTATACAACTTTTATAAACTCTCATCTTTTACTCTCGTTGCTGATGTGTCAACTTTAAGCAAACGAATTAATGTAACGAGCGCTACAATTAGTATTAGAAGATTTTATAACGAATATTGCGATGATTACAAATATTGGTAATGTACGTTCTAACGGTTATAACATTTGTATTATTATTTGTAATAAATTATTATTATCTAGTCAAATCTAAAATAGATTTCTTTTAAAAATAAATGTTTCGGTAATCTGATCTGATCAGTGATCAATTACTAATCAATCAGTGATCGATTATTGATTAATCAATAGTTATTGTGTGTAGATTATCTGGTAAATGATAATAAATAAACTGATATTTTGAACAAAGCCAGTAGGACTCATTGGTCTCACGTTATAATGCGAGGTTCTATTCATTATCTGTCTCATGCCTCGAGCATTCTTCTCTTCTCTTTCACAGACTAATTGCACGTTAAGCCGACGGCGAATAAAAATTTGTCGTCGACGACCAAGTTGCTCTACGCCCCGCCTCCCCCCCCCCCCCCCTCAAGGCTCTAATGAGCGGCTAAAAACTATCTCTATCATTACTGTCTCCACTCTAGATTCACTCAGGCTATAATTAGTATATTACTTACAAACTTCTAAATATCAGCGTAACATACTCACTCTCTAAGTACGTATGAGAGATACAAAGAATTACGATAGACACAGACGCACACGCCTTAATATAATCCGGAAACATGTATCATATAGGTCAATGGTCAGTTATAATGCTAAGAATTATTTAATAATATACATTAAAATTATTCTTACTTGGGACAAGTTGGTCGACCCGTTACAGTCATATCTCAGTTGTTAGTTTGATTCAAAGTAGTTAGTCAGTTCAAAACGATAAAATAATAAATTAATAATGGTTAAGTCTGAGTGTAATTTAGTAAGCTTTAACGTAGAAAGACACACTCATCCATTACTTTTTGAAATGAAATATCTGAAATATTAATTAGAAATTAGATATTTTACTTTCTATTTATTTCTCATATTCATTGGTCAGAGATGCCTTGTTTAATAATGCAGTTTTGTCTCATTAAGCTTCATATAAGAATAATTTATATTATTAAATAATTCTTAGCATTATATTGTTTGAACGTCAATTAAATGATGGAGACGAAAGGACACGGGGCACACATATTGGGCCACACACGGGGCCCATATTATAGCTCAAAGTCTGGCTGGTCCGAACTAACGCTGGGTCAGAATGTTGTGTATTATTTAAAGTTATTAAATTAAAAACGTGTTAGAAGATATTTTTGTGTTGATGTTGTGTTTTCAGGATAAATTGCAACAAAATAGCGAGATTCTATTTTCTAAGCATCCTCGTTAGCGGATAAATAAAACAATTGAATAATAATTCTTCATGAATAAATCGTAATTCAGGAAGAAAACATACATTATGGTCATATTGTAGACATTTACAATACGACTATTAATAGTCATTACTGATTTCAGTTAAAGATTACTAGACGCATTTCTACCAATATATGGAATTTATAATACCTATGTATTGAATTTCTTTAATTAAATAATTAGAATTAACTTACTTATAGCTCTCATGCATGTTTAGCATTGACGTAATCGATTTCTCTGAGTTGAAAATAAAACTGCATCACGCGAGGATATAATAATAATAATAATAATAATAATAAATAGGTTATAATAATAATGCTTGTATTTAATATAGTAATAATGATACTGGTAATACTATAGTAATAGGAATGTTGATTTTTATTAGTTGTTTATCTTATTTCTATTCCTTCTATTGGTATCAGTCTGTGTTTATTTAATAATATCTATAATCTTAATAACTACACTAACTTTCATATTGCTTTTATTATGTCATATTGTATTGATTATTTTGATAATAAACTCATCTTTTTCATATTTTATGAACAAAATGATAATAACAATAATACGCTTCGTGAGACCCATTGGCTTAGTATACCGATATAGTTCTGGTCGCATAGCCCGTCATCAACTGGTCAATGATTTGGTCTGGCGAGGTCTTACACGAGCAGGCATCCCATCTATCAAGGAACCATCGGCTTGACCTAGTTACACCTGGAGGGGCAGCTGAGTCAACCGCTGAGAAGATGACGTACTAGAACATCTTGCTAGAACACTCTTGTTTCTTACAATCTCATGTGAGACTCTCGGCCCAATGTCTACACAATTATTTAATTTTGTGCGAGACCTTGTAAGTGACCATGGCAAGTGACCTTGGCATGACACCTTGGCAAGAGATCTTGGCATGTGACCTTGATACATGATCTTGATAAAGAGTCATTGGTAAGAGACCGTAGCAAGAGACCTTGGTACATGATCCTGACAAAGTGACATTGACAAGTGACTTTGACAAGTGACCTTGAAAATTGACGTTGACAGGTAATCTTGGCTTGTTGACCTTTGCAAGAGACCTTCGTAAGTTTATCACTGCATATACTGGTGATAGGCGTGAAGGCACATTCTTTCTTCAACTGCTGTCAATCATTGAAATAAACACTGCGCTCTTTAACGTCTGTCTCAGCTCTTATTGTCTCGAGTGATTCCGAAGTCTAGCTATTTCAGACATCATTTGATTTCATTCACGAATCGGGTATAAAGCACCGAATTAAAGTAAATGAGTAAAATAATAAATTGATAATAATAATAATGAATCTACTAATTAATTAAAGTTAATAATTAATTTTAAGCCTGTTACAATTCTTTGCATCGCTTTGAAGCAGTAAGTATATATTATGTACAATATCTCACATAGTGTGTGGGAGGATATAAAGAAAATCGATTTACAATATATACAGATATTGTAGTTCAATGATAATAAATCTTCTAAGTTCTATCGTTCTTATTTAAATAATTCAAACGTCATCACTTTATACTTAATAAGCACGCAAATAATAACTAAATGTTATCTTATTCTATGTAATCGTTTTATTCAATAATAACTCTGCTCAAATATTGCTTAAATAAATAGTAAATAAAAAAATTAAATTTTAAAATAAATTAACTCACTAATTGCAGATTATTTTATTGATAGATTAATATCTCGCTGGACTACGTTTAATGAAAAAATAAATAAATTGCAATAAATACACTTTTTAAGTTACTAATTATAATAATTTTTCTGTTGTATTACATCTATCGCCTAGGTTACGCAAAATATTTTTATTGGGATTCAGAGGGTTTACTATGCAGAACTTAATTCTAGATGCATGAGTCAATTCTAGATGCATAAGTCAATTGGAAACAATTATTTATTTCAACCGAAAGATAACCAGTTATACCATTTGATATAATTCTTAAATGTGTCAAAATGATTAGAATAAACAGTAAATTCTTACATTGGATAATTAAAATATGGGTTTAACATTTTTCTGTACATAACAATTAATGCAGCAAAATATAGAATGTTGTTATATAAAGTCTAAGCTTTATAACCATATTATGTTTAGGCTCTAACAATAATCTAACACAGATTCAGAAACGCAGCTACCACCACTACCACCATCATCACAACCAACTACCACAACCAGGACCAACACCGATACCACGATCAACACCACTACCACGACCAACACCATTACCACGACCAACACCACTACCATGACCAACACCACTACCAGGACCGACACCACGACCAGGACCAACACTACTACCACGACCAGCACCACTACCACGACAACACCAGTCAGAGATGTTAACGAGACCTTTTTTGTCAAGATCAAGACGAGACCAAGACCTGATGGTTTGAGACCCAAGACCTGATGGTTCGAGACCAAGACCAAGACCGAGACCTGATGGTTTGAGACCAAGACCGAGACCTGATGGTTCGAGACCAAGACCAAGACCATGAGCTTCGAGACCAAGACTGAAAGACAAGATCAGGTGCTCCGAAACAAAGATTGAGACATAAAAGAAACTTAGATCAAGATCAAAACCAGCAGGTCTATGCAAGACTTGTTAAGAACACCCATCAAACGTTGGCGACTTATTATACATAATACTATGCGAAATTTTAAAAAAATCAGACACAATAAACAGTTACAGTGACTGTCATTATCATAATCATTATATTACTCACAAAATTGAAACACTGTTATTACCATCAATTTATTGCACAAAACTGCAACACAATCACAATATAACAAAATTTATGGAACTATTTGACACAATGTGCAGTCACAAACAGAGGCTAATCAACATCATCAATAATATCACATGCACATAAATTATCACAATGCACATAAATAGTCAAATGCAATTAAGATTAATAATATTATTTCCAATTTTTTATGTATTAACCTGTAGTAAATAAGTGTAATATAAAAATCTATCGTTCATATTAGTAATTTGTATGAATATTAATTATACATTACAATTCAAAAGTAGAACCAGTGCCAAAAATGTCCCATTAAGTTCAAGTTTATAATTCTATGTGTCCAGTAGACGATCAGGTTTATTATTTTCTACTTTGTTTATACATTGTTTATATAATAATTTTTGATAATATTTGTGCTCGGATAAAAATGTCAAAAAAAATTCAATCTTAAAATTGAAATCAAGAAGATTTCAAGGTCTTGAAATTTTTTCAAGAACTTTTTCTCAAGAACGAGACCAAGACCGAGACCTTACCCTTCAAGACCGAGACAAAGACCAAGACCTGATCCTTCGAGACTGCGACCAAGACCAAGACCGAGACCTGAAAAGTGGTTTCGAGGCGGTCTCGCAACGAGACCTGGTCTTGAGACCTAACATCACTGACACTAGTACCACGACCAACACCAATAACAACAACAATGTTCTCATTTGCTTTCATAATCATATGATCATCATTTCATAGAACACAACTGACACTAAATGTAATTTACAATTATTTTGTAATTTAATAGATCCGATCTAATGCTGTACAAATGATGAATTAGATAAAGGCACGAAAGCATTCGATACTTAATAATATTACGCCATCACATATTAATGCTAATAATAGACCTTAGTGAATGTAATGTCATTGTACTTATATTTAAATATTAAATATTTTATAGATAAAATATTTTATTGATAGTAAATTTAAAATCAGATTTTGGGCATGCAATTTGTTGATCTTTTTTCTTTTTCGCACTTTCTTTTATTTCCTGTTCAATGTTTATGTCAGAGAATAATGGCTGAAATTATTTATTACATCCGTCCTTCGATTGTCTTCAGTCATGCGCGATGGCACTGGAAGTCAGTCATGTCACGTGGACAATAACGTCACACAGTTTCTAATTATTGTACTTTCCACTTGACATGCTTTCTATTGCTGCTTGTTGCTGTCATATGCTGTCAATACGCAATCGATGACGGTGAAGGCGTTAGACTATGCAACTTGATCATAAAATGATCGCCGCCTACTATAGTACACGCCCGATTAATAGTTCGATTGTGTTCAGTTCATATATTAGTAAGAATTTACCTGGGTTAATTTTGTTTAATGTTAAATAGTTTGTGAAGTTACTTTTTGTGTACTTGTATTTTTATTGTATACATTGTCCACCCAATGTCCACCTAACTCTGATTTCATATTAAGCCTACTCGTATGTGAGACGACTACCTGGTTATTTTCATAGCAATTTTTCAATGCACGTTTGTAGCCTATTATTATAATTATAATTGATGTTGTAAAAGACAATGTAATGAAATGTAATGTCATGTAATTTAATGTAATGTTTTTCGGTACTTTGTAATCATTACTCTTGTGATATTTGACCAACTTGACTCAGAAACATTAAAAAATGCTTTCAATGCTTTTTTATGTAGGCCTACGTTCTTACTTAAAACGTAAGCGTTATTCTATGTTTAGAGGCGAATCGTTCGATAAATTGACCAATGAATCGACCAATGAATCGACCAATGAATCGACCAATGAATCGACCAATGAATCGATCAATGAATCGATCAATGAATCGATCAATGAATCGACCAATGAATCGATCAATGAATCGACCAATGAATCGATCAATGAATCGATCAATGAATCGATCAATGAATCAATGAATGAATCAATCAATCAGAGACCTGTAATTAATGTTAGAGATTATACTAGAGAACCAACAGTGGGTAGAAATTCGACTCTAACAATTGACCAAGCAGCGCGACTGTTATAATTATATCTCTGTTATGAGGAATAGAGAATCAAATCAGTTTTAGTAGCAGACTAAAATGTAAATACTCGTCGTGTAACTACATACTGAATAAAATAATGTTACCTTCAACTTGAATAAAATAATGTTACGTTCAGTTGAAGCGTATGATTTTTTAATAACAAGATTCATGATTTTCTGATAATAAATCTACTAATATAACACACATGTATGGACTATTGAATAGATTAATTACAATAGAGACTTATCACAAAAGTTTCCATTGAGCAGAATTGATATTGTGTCCCATACATATTGTGTCACTTATAATGAGATCTTGCTCTGCCATTGATAATCATTCAATGAATGCAGAGATTAGCCTCTGTCTCTGTCTCAGTCTCTGTCTCTTTTTTTCTCTCTCTGACCATCCTTCAATGTCTCTCTAAATTTGTTAGGCCTATAGGCTAGACACACTAGCATGAGTCATCTTTCTCAACAATTAACATTATGTCAGTAAAATGAAGTCGATATATTTGATTTGTATAACATTATTGTCGTATTTTTAAATTTTATTTCATCAAAGCTGCATATAAACACATTGCTAAAGCAAGTAGAGAACCAATCACATAAAGTCTAGACTGTTAAACAACATCATTTTGTAAGCATTTGGAGTCGATAATATTTTATGAAAGTCTATATGAACAATAATCATTAGAAACAAATAGCTTATCTAATTAATAGAAATTATTACAAAGAAATAGCTTTCCATAGGCCTAGTTTGATACAAAGATTATTTTGCGCTCGTTATTTATAATTTGGGATTAGAAAAAATACCAGAAATACAGAATGTATAATATCTAAGGTGTAAATAATGTTAGATGAGATAAAATTGATAGGGGGTCGACGCAGCGGCTTAAAGTGGTGCAAAAAACAGCAAGAAATACAAAACAAATTTACAAAAAAGTTTTTAGTTCTATTTTATCATGATATTCGTGTTGACGCGTCATGTATTTAACTCAAGCAATGTGTAACAAGTCGATACATTGAGAATTATTTTAACAAAATAGGATTTTGTCTTAGAAATATATCAATGTCATTAGCCTTAAATTGATGTGGAATATTTATATTCGTCTACATTGTCATCTTCTTTCAACTTCTCTCTCTCTCTCTCTCTCTCTCTCTCTCTCTCTCTCTCTCTTTCTCTCTCTCTCTCTACTTCAAGTGCATACGTTACTGATTTGACATCAATACTAAGCGTTACTTTAATGATAATAATCTCGATACGTTTCTGTCATTATGAAACGTAACGGAAGCTAAAGAATCACGTTCAGTCATTATACGTCATGTGATTGTCACTGACTGACTACGTCAAGCACGTGACTTTAAGATGTCAAAGATATGATACGAGTCTTTTCGTGAGACACATTAAAGTTTAAAGAGAGCGTGTTCGTTAAAGAGCTAGAGATAAGACACGCTTGGTCAAAGATACAAGACATTAATAACTGACGAGTTGATGACGTTAATGCAGACCAAAGCGTGCTTGGTAAATCATTAAATATCGCTCATGCATTATATGAATGCATTGTTATAATAAGCTTTAGTACATGAAAGACAGATAACAAGAAAGACAGCGAGTGAGTGAGTGAGTGAGAGAGAGAGAGAGA
>JAQIXG010004504.1:0-12823 GCA_034700105.1 Oconnorella tubifera
ATATTAAACAACACAATAACAAAATCTTTTTATCAATCTAACATCAACTGTTTAGAAGAAATAACATTCAGTTATATGCTCCAAGAAACATCAAACCATACGAAGATTCACTAGTAATCCCAAGATGTTCCGAAAATAAACAAAATCAATCAAAAGCATTACGTATCAAAGAAAACAAAAGTTAGTAAGTTGATATTTAAATTAGTAAGTAGAAGGACTTAGTATGCAAAGTAACTAACGATGCAGTGTCCTCCATAAAGATGCCCTCTCTCTCCAGTTGCATAAACAATTCCCCACCACAAAGGTACTCCAGTATCAAGTATAACTTTTCTCCTGTTTGGAAGGCGTAGATTAAATCTACTAAGAATGGATGCTGCAATATAAAAATAAATTCTAATCCAGTTAATAAATATAACTAAAACTCCATTGCATAAAATTTGATATAAAGAAAATTCTTAAGCATTCTAAAAGTATTTATATATACACGCACCTTAACACATTCCAGAATGTTCCGTTCTGATTTAGTATGTGCAGTATCTTTAGGATTCCGAACTATCGTAGCCTACGAAAACAAGAACTTTAAAATAATATCCTGCTAAAGAATAAAAAACGAAATTCACTTAACTTAAATGAAATTGTTAAAAACATCATTTAAAATTTTTAATCAATAACGTATTGATGTTACTGTCAATGAAGAATTATTTACTGTACTTCATTGATACCCAAGTACTCTCAATATTTCACTTCTGTAAATTTATTTGATAAAATCATTAAAATAGCGTTTCGTTCTGATCTGACATTAAGCAATAAATAACCAAGCGAAAACTGGCTAAAGAAAGATGAAAGAACAAAGAACCTTTTTAAGAACTTTCATTGCAAATATCTTGCCCTCATCTTTTCCGCAAGTTTTTCTAACTAAAAACACCTGAAACAAAACGTCACATTTCTCAACACATACATTTGAAATAATATCAAATTCTTACCCACAAGTTTATAAATTATAATTTATGACAATCTGTAATATTAATACAAATTGTTATAAATTATTAATGTAACATTATAATTATTATCAAACTCGTGAAATGATACTTATTAATATATATAAAAAAACCTATTAAAATGTATTAAAATCTATATGTAATGCGATAATAAAATGCCTTGTTTTAGTAATTTCTACCTTTCCGTAGCCCCCCTTGCCAAGAAGTTTAAGAAGTTCAAAATCCTGAGGTCCAGATTTTGGTCCTCCAGGATTAACAGTCTCTTCGCATAATTCAATTGTCTCTAGCTCACCATCCCTGAGATGAAAAACCATGATGAAAAAAAGTTAAAATGTACAGTCAAATAATAATTAAACATCATATCTAAAAAATGAACGAAATAGAAATATGAATCTGTATGAATTTAAGCATTTAAATATTAAATATATTAGCATTGTGGCTAGAACAAGTATATTACTATATATATGTATATATTTTAAAAAAATATTATAATTTATTTCATAATAGAACAAAGTTAACATAAAGCTTGCAATTAACATCATATCGGTTTTAACACAATATATACTGGAGAAAGCTATTGACTTAAACTAAATAAATTATATAACTACTTGAAAAGTTCAACCTAAGAAAGAAATATTGTAAATACATACACTATGTCTAAATTTGGACCAGACTCACTGAATGCCTAAAAACACAAAACAAATATCTAACTTTATAAAATCAGTCTACAATTCATAATATGTGAAAATCAATACAAAAGAAATAGTCATTAAAGAATGACGTCATATAAAAATATTAGTGAATAACTCTTCGGTGTATCAAACATAGCATGAACTTTAATACCATGATTGAAATTATAAAGCATATAACATTGTCAGTACTGATTATGTCATTGACCATGCTTAGTAAAGTGGTTGTGAACTCTATTTATGATATTGATCATATAAATAAACTATTTATATCCTAAATGACATTGAATTTTAATTCTGTCACATATAAATGAACCTCCTCTTTCATTTAAAAGGTCCAATCCAATGTTCAGTAAGTGCAATAAATTCAATGTAGATTAACTTTAGTCTAACACTATTAAAATACAATTAGTCTAAAATTTAAGATTAATTAATTTAATCCTCTACTAATTCACAAATATGTGACCCCCATCACTCACCCACACCAAATCAAACTTTTCATTTAACAGAAAAAAGACCGTCGCATTTCAACAAATAAAATTACATAACCCAAACTGATCGATATAAGAGGAATATCCTATAAGATAACAATACCGGTCCCATACCAGACCTGAATGTGAGCGTTTCTTTGAGCCAGTACCTCGTCGTCGCTCGGGGGGTCGCAGTCTTCGCCCGTCTCCCCCGCCGTCGGCTCATTCAGTTCCAGGTCAAACACTCCCGCTACGGCCATCGAGGAAAAATGAGATAAAATTACGTCAAAATAAAACTGATGTTAAAAATTTCCGATAGAATTACAACAACACGCCTCGATCCAGCATTAGATGTAGATAGTGAATCATCGGGCTTTAAAAATAAGATTATTGCGTTGAAATATTGCATCTAAAACTACTAATTTTGCAGGTATTTTACTTTTTGACCAAGATTTAAATCTGATATTTGATTAATGGAACAAATTTTGATTTCTGTGACCCGTGTGGCAAAAATAGACGTTAAGTTTAATGGCATTATAATAATTGTAATGACAAATTGTGGGCTTAAATTTTAGCCTAGTTGTATAGCGTCTTGCATGCATATCATGACATGACATGTGAACCTTTGACCGTCAAATAAGATGTTGAAATAATTACAGAGATCAAAGTCAATGACAAACTTTCCAAAAATGTACCGGTAGGCAAATAATAATACTTCATGGAAATTCATAGTTATTGCAAGCTAGAAGCACAGTGAGACATATAGTTAAAATATCACAAATGCACTCATGTATTAGGCCTATCATCAGATTTATTTATATCTATAAAGCTAATAGCTAACATCTTAAAATTAATATTATTTATATTAATTTTATAATAATTATAATTATGCTACACTTGACTCATTAAATCTGTCAATTAAGAAAAGGTTAGCACACAAATTTCTAAATGGGGGCACAAAATTGAAACATTGGAAGTGATATCATTTCAACTTGTTGACGATTTTTGGCGGATCTAAAAATCTCAGGAAAGACTGAGCCCATCATCCCTATATATTTATAAGAATGGAATACAAATGAGAATCATCATAATATGTTTGCAATTTGAAAGACCGTAGGCGTTTTCTATTTAGACTTCTTTTCTTTTCTTGCAAATAACATGTGATTAAATGTCAACGCCTACACACCAGGGCGTCGTAAATGGAAAACGGAAAGAATGATAACAATTATACGTCAATATCTTTGCATGTATTCATGTTTGGATTATAATAGATGTGTTGACAATATTGTTTTTAGTGATTTAATTAATTGTGATAGCGAGATAGACCATAATCTTTACGAACGAATTATACCTGAAGAACTCTGATAATCTTTGTTTGCTCTCTTGCTTTATTGGGAGGGAGACTCATTTTTTCGTGATCTTTAAAATCATACATACATTCTATTTAGAAATGCATATATACATTTCTTATAAAATATTAGATTATAGCGTGTCATAAAATAAAAATATATTGTGACAGTGAGGCCGTCATCATGATCTTATAATAAATGCATCGTTTTTGCACATATTTATTACATTTTAATATAAGCAGTAGAGTCAATTATTATTAATAACTAAAGAAGTATACGCTCTAATACCCGTCTTTACGATTATATAAAATAGGCTTACATTAATTGAATTACTTCTTGAATGAAATTTTACAGAACTATTAATTCGTTAAAAATATCAACATCTTTAAAATGATTTATATAATATTTTGCCTGTAGCATTTTCCTTGTTAAATTGACATGTATGTAATATTATATACTTTCATTTATACTTTTTTAGATCTTTGCTGCCAAATGTACAATATAAATATGATTCGGCTAATCATTTACCATAAATCGTTTAAAGTTTAGACGACTATAGAATGACAGCTTCGGACGTAAACGGCTTAAAATGACAGATTCTTCAGGTTTTATCTGCATTACATCACAAGTATTATTATCGATGCAGAGCTTATATAAGCCGTAGATGTGACGCCTGTTGAATTGTAAGATACGCAGCAATAATGCTTCCAGTTTTCAACGTTAATAAAATATTTCAACGTTTAAATAACGGTTTTAATACTCTATCAAATAATGAAAATAGAGGCTTACTATATATAATTAAAGTAATTTAATGCTCAAAGATTAACATAAGTTACTGAATTAATGCATTGTATTTCAAACAAACAATAACTACATATATAGCCTAAGTTAACACAAATGTTGCACATTGGAAACTATTAACGTTTTTATTGAATGATATCATAAATGGCATCATTCAATAAAAATGTCATTTCGTTTAAGAAATAAGAAATTTACAAAGAAATGAATTTCCATTTTTAATATGCCCTGATGTCTTTTATAAAAAAGTGTCTAAATTTCAGTTATTATACAATTACGTTCAATTCGTTTAAGATTGCTTAAAAGTAAAAACTCTATTAATGTCTTATTTCGCGTGTATTGAAATACATAAATCACACGTGATTTCTAGAAGCTGCATGAGATTTGATCGTGATCATTCTCAGTTAGCTACAAAACGGACTCAAGGGATTCATGAAAGTCACGACTCAACTGACGAATGAACATTCATCGTCTTAAGAAAGGTCACGATACGTATAATATATCATGTCGTCAATGACATATGACGAACATTGACTGAATCGCTCGCTGAGTTGTTGACTGAGTCGCTGAATCGTCGAGGCGCTAAATGACGGACGACATTTCTTCGCTTCGTGTATAAGAGAAAAACGCAGGTGTAAGTTTTACGACCAGAGACGGATGTATGATGTTTGAAGACACTCGTGTTGCTTTCAACAATGATTTAAATATTATAAATAAGTAATAAGCGTGCGGCTTTAAGAAAATATTGTTTTATTTCGATGATCTCGTTTATCTTTATCTAGATAAACGTCGCAGTGGCTTTTATTTAATTATTTATAGATTTTAGAGTATTTTACAGCGTAAAAATGTACTTTCTAAATATTGTAAACGTGAATCTGTATTTCTAGATTTGTAGATAAATTATAAGATATAATTAGAGCGCACTTGATGTGTATTATATCAGTTATTATAAGATATTAAATTTTTTATAATTGCAAGTACAAATTATATATAAATTTATATGTTATATAAATGTATATTATTCTAGCCAAATAATGATCTTGGATCATATATTAGAGGATTGATTTCAATTTTTATTAACTCTAAGGATGTTCGCGATTGTATTAAGTGGAGAATTGAGAAAATTATAAATAGGCTGCTATGCTAAGCAGAGAAAATAAATTACGAGAATCATCTTGTTATTATAGGTTTATAGTAGTCTCTTCCTGTTCATAGTATACAGATACTCTGAAATACTATAATTATGTAGTCCAATCAATACAGTAGTTGTAGTACTATCGTTCTACAGTTGATACAAAACTGTTTGCGTTTTCAAGCGCAATGCAACCTGCTTCAGTTTCATATTAATCACACTACTAGTAGAAGAGGAATTTTGAGAAAATGTCTTATTTCACTGAGAGTAGGGTAGTTAATCGTCTGAGTTACAAACAAGCTGATACAGTATTCTGATTTACTGTAATTTACTGCATAAACCGAAAGAGAGTTTACTTTTAACGTCTGGATACTGGTTTTGACTGTAACGAGATTTTTTTTACATGAGTGTATGTATTGACCATAGGATTTTATAATTCGTTGATTATCTGTGAATTTTTTACTGCAAATTGCAAAGCCTAAAATATAGTAAGTAAAAATCTATATATTGTAACGCTTTTAGCAACAGTTGCATTAAGAGAAATACAGTCGTCTAATAGCTTTACTTGTTAAAGTAGTAATGGTATAAAAAAAACAGAAAATGCAACAGAATAGCAACAGCAATTCAGCAATTTTGCGAGAAAAATTATATTGCGTCGCTCTCGTGTGTGTCAAAGCTGCTTGTCACTTATTGTGTTACCATTGAAGTTTTTCTTAATATGCCATCAAAGATTTGCAATAATATCAAATGAAACATTTTGTATATGTCGCAAAAATCGAAAAATGCATTTTTAATTTAACTATGAAATTTATTTTGTAATAACAAATACCGTTCGATAAATTCCAAATCTAATCTTCTCTCTTCAAAATAAAGTTGCAGACTATATATTACCCTATAAATAATTTGTATCTATATATTTATAAAGCGTATTAAGGAAAATTCAAACTTCTCATCACGCTAATTTTCAACAATGTAATTTGTTTACAAACTAAGACACTTTAATCAATTAATTGTAATTCCGAATTAATTGTATATACAATTAGGCCTACACTCATATGTTTACCTAAATTCGAAATTCTATCTGAAATAAGGATAAAGGCTTTCGTAAAAAAAATTGAGTGGCAACGATTGTTCTTGAGATTAATTCAACTCGTCAGCCTCAGGTTTAGTTGTGTAGACAGATTATTTCTCTTTTTCGTTTTTTCTCTCCACATCTCTACCGCTCTCGTTTTTCTGTCGCGAAATGATATTTAAATGTGTAGCTTCTTGTTGAGTAACATATGAATGAAAACTCGCAAGAGAATTCTTCAATTTATTAAGAAAATAAACGGGTCGTTTTCGCTGTAATAAGATCGTTTATACAGTATACTACTGTGGACCTTAAAGGTATACATATAATATTATTGCATAAAATATAATATTTTGTTCTCTGTGAACAGTTCTATATCATAAGACCTTCTTATTATAATTAATATCGAAAGCGATATACAGTAACCTTATATATCAGGGTTATCAATTCCTAAAAAAGATTTTCATCATATATGCGTCTGCAACTGCAACTATAATTGCAGAGCATATATATGGATTGGAATGTATATTATGCATGCTTATATCTAAAATGTTAAATTTGATTTATAAACAACTTCAAAATAATTATTATCTGATTTAGCATGAAGCTAAGTTAAAACTAATTTATTTCATTTCATTTTCAATTTTCAAATGTTCTACCAAAAGATATCATCCTGTTATTAAGCAGTTTTAATTGTAAGAGATGACTGCTTATAATAGACGGTTTCATCTTATTTAAAAATATGCAATTATTGCGACAGCTGGATCCTATTTTAGACATCTCTTGTTCAGCCAATGAGTTACTCAGAGACTGTTCTCGAGCAGGTTTCCATGCAATTACAGCGAATACGTTTCGTGTTTTAACCTTTGTAGACTGAAAATGAGACATAATTAACGGTCGCAAAATTGCGCAACATTTGTCACCGCACTTGTCTCTCAGAAATTACTTTTCTGCTGCAGCAGGTCTCATTACATTCATATTAGTCTCTCAGGAAAGTGGATATATAGCATTTACGTTGTCTTTTTTTTCGCATTTTGTAGCTATAGTGAGAAAACAATGAAGATATCATGTATACAGTAGATGTATAAGACTTATATAGTATATGCATAGTTCTCTACGCAGAAATATATATATAATGTAGATAATTAGATGAAATAATGCTTTATTACAATCGAATTTCGTTTGTCTTTTTTTAGATCGATCTGTTATAGTGACAGTTTTATATTTATCTTCGGAATTGTCTGCAAGCTAATCTTTCTTTTCATGATGGCTTCAACATAACAGAACTGTCTTTCATATTTTGGACTATCGTCAAAACATTCGAGAGAAGAAGCGTACATAAACTGACAGTATTTACGCTTCTTATATAAATCTACGCAAGAATCTCATAAATAATTGTTACATCTCATTTGAATCATATATATTCAATGTCGGTTAAATATCAATCGTCTTCGTACTCTGAAGGAAACGCTGCTAGACTTAAAGTCTTTTCCTTGGCTACTAGCCGGCGTACTTCATTAAGTATTATACCAGAAGTGGGGTATATTTCCACCACGCTACCCATCACGACATCGAGGTCGTGGAGCGAAGAGCTTCTTGTTTCTCGAGGAGTCATAGCCGTCCTTGTCCTCGGATCTTTGTGTCTCGTTCTCGGTCTTGTCTACGGATATATCTACTATACCCGCATCAATCCGAGATCAAACCGGATACGGAAGTATTTTGAATCGACGCCTCAAGGCGAAGAAGCAGTTAATCTCTCGACTCATTTATTTCTCTTTAAAAAGACATAAATCGTGGTCGAAATAATAAATTGCTTCAAATCAGCTGCTATTTTTATATGCTGCAAATGAACCTGTATATTTATTTCTAAATTTATGGTTATATACTACAGGTTAAATATTAATCGAATGATTTTAAGTATAAGATACTGCTTATTAACTGTATATAGGTAAATATTTTTTATTATTGAAGGTAAATGATTTCATTCGATTATAAATGAATGTAAATTAAAATCGTGATCAATATATAATGACTTTGACTTACTGCTTACATTTTTGTAACACTGCAGAAAATTGTTGAACTTTAGAAAGTTAATTCACACATAGTATTTGATACAAAACACAGTTTTATAAAGAGATGTTGATGATATATTCTATATTAGGCATAGAGACCTAGTCCTTTTAAATTTTTCAAATTAAATATCTTTCTTCCAAATGCAAACGATAACGCAATATGACAACAGCATTACAGAAAACGTGTGTTGTTAAAAAGAACAGATTCTCTACTTTTATAGTTATTTTATGCAGCATCAAAGCCTGATAAAAAAATTGACGCATGCTCTTTATAAAACATTTCCAAAGTTTATTTCGCATTATATGAGCCAAGTCATTATTTCGTCAGCTAAATAATGTAATTAGTGTGGTTTACCCTAAATTTATAAAAATTTGAGTAATTTTTTCTTTTGCGTGTAAAATGAAAAAATTGACGATAAAAAATAATCTGTAGTGACGAAACCACACAGATAAGTTAAACTGGTAAATATAAACAAAGATATATAAAAACTTTTTAAATAAAGAAATGTATAAATATATAAATAAATAATTTAATTCGATAGGGGAATGATTTGTTTGCAGCAACAATGAAGTGCGTTGTACCAGGGTCGAATATAAAAGGTTGGTATATTATGATTATTTACAAATGTAACTGAAAAATGTAAATCCTATTATAAACTGTGCCGTAAGATTAACTGTGAAATAATTTTGCTGAATTTATAATTTGTATTATTTTTAGTTTTTGCTCGATCTATTCATTCTTTGTCAAAACTTGGCGATGAATTGTACGTAGAAGCTCTGGATAAAGGGGTAAATAAAGACATTATTATCACTTTGCGTTTAGCTGAAAACTTTATGACTTCATTTAATATTAGCAGTATATCAATTTTCAAGTTAATCTCACACTATTATAATGTAGCAAACTCTAGAAAAAATTGAGTTGATTGCAATTTATATAACTTCATTTGTTTATATATTTGACAAGTTGTAAACAATTTCAATTAAGACAAAAGTATAGGAATCAAACAAACAGTGCAAAAAGTTTATTTCGTTGTTCTACCATTTACGGGATGAAAATTCTTTTTAACAAGTTGTTTTATGTTATTTTAATGGGGTTATTTTATTTGAAAAGACTCGATTATAGTCTTATGTTTATGTTTTTCTACAGCTATCTCTACGTACTGTTAATTCTTCACGCTCCGCGTACGCTTGTTTCTTATTCTCTCCTTCTTTCTTCTCTACGTACACGTGCAAGGCAAGTCATAGTGTTGAGGAAGGTAACGCTACTGACGGCGTCGCTCAATCGCGAGATGATGACGATAACAAACTCAAATGCAAGATTGGAATGAAGGCATTACTTTTTATTAGCTATTATTTCTTTATGCATTATATTTTTTATGATTTATGAATTTTTTTGATAACATTACACTTTTGTGTATATGATTTTTAAAGAAGATTAATTTTTTGATAGAACATGTAAATAAAAGATTGAATATTTCTGAAGTCAGTTACATTTCTATCTAATTTTTTTTTTCTCCCTATTTTACTTTTAATCTCCGCGTTCTTATATAATATTTCAAGCAAGTTACGTGTATGGTATATTTGAAGTTAGTCATATTTTTGTGTTATTCAAAGCCGTGTTTAAGCGTTTTCAAGTCTCTTTCAATGCTGGAGAAGTTAGTAGATAAGTGTAAGATCAACTTAAAACTTGATGAAGATCGACTTGTTTTTCAACTCTTCTGCAAGCATGGTAGGTTACTTTCTGTTCAAAGAAAGAAAAGTATATTAATTAGATATTTTAAAATTATATATTTCCTTGATGCATGGCTTTATATTATTATTTGTATTATTATCCGCTTTGTACTCGGATTATTGTGTATTACTTTGACATTATTCGTCTGTTGATACAGGCATTGTGAAGACGCATAATCTTTCTTTCATCGAGTGCGAAACACTTCAGGCCGTCTACTCAAAAGATTTCTCTCCGAATGTATTACGAGCTAACACCAGGTCAGTTTAATAATCAAAAATAAATCGAATGATTATTTTTTTGGTATTATTGAATAGAAAATTGCCATTTGTTATTGTACTGTTTTCTATTTGTAGCATTTGTTTTATTAAGTGGAATCAGTAATATGGCAACTTATTACTTATAGATTTATATTGATTATTTTGAGCTCTAAGATTAGAGAAACTGAGAATCTTGTTGAAAATCTTTGATTTAGAATATATTAATATATACATTGCACAATATATCATAAATATATAGCTTTCTTTAGTTAATTTTATATAATAATCGTACTGTTTTCTTTAATTAATCCTAATTGAGTTGCTCGTTTGTTATTAGATTATTGTCCGATGTTGTTGCCAACTTTCAATCTGGTCAGGAAGAGGTGACCTTGTGTGTCACTCCTGAAAGAGTTGTTGTTAGAAGTTACGTAGAGGGAGGAGCCACTAAAGGTAGGTGTGCCTTTTTAATGACGGCTTGTGTAGAAATATATATATCTATACAGTCTTTTATTTTATTCAAAGACAGAAATAAACATATATCGATACAGATTTATGGTTCATATTTAATATTTTTCAAAGTTTATTGTAATGCATTTGACTTGAAATGAAAGATTGTAATTTAATACTTTATATGGCTGAAGTATTTTGTTTTACTTGCTGCACATTTGTCAATGTGTTTGATAGAGTTACATTTGTTAAATCAATCTATTTAACTTTGCAATAGTGGTGGTACAATTTTGTATCATTTAGATCGTCTTAAGGTGATACACACGGAGTTGACATTGCTACCTGAAGAATTTGAAAGTTACAGAGTAGGAGTAGATACTGAGATAACATTCTGTCTGAAAGAACTCAAGGTATACATGTATATATATCTAGATTTTATTTATTTTTGAAACTTTTAACTGGGAATAATTATTATTCAAGAATTGTAATCTAAAAGTTTAATTGTTGATATAATTAAGATTGTTTGAATAATTAAACAAAGTTACTTGTGAAGACAAGTTATAAGTTTGTATCCGTACAAACTTATAAAGATTTAGATTTTGTTTTATTGTATATTTTTTATTGAGATGTTAAATTTTTTATATTTTTTCTAACTTTATTCAGGCTATCTTATTATTCACTGAACCGGCTGATTTGTTAATTGCTATGCATTTTGAATCGGCGGGAAAGTATGTGACTTATCTTATTAAATATTG
The DNA here is from genome assembly GCA_034700105.1 of Oconnorella tubifera. NCBI lineage: Eukaryota > Metazoa > Annelida > Clitellata > Enchytraeida > Enchytraeidae > Oconnorella > Oconnorella tubifera. Next base: position 11,769 of record JAQIXG010004504.1, read on the forward strand.
ATATTTAAATAGAACCTTTATGCGGGCTATAGTCTTTATCTTTATATTCTCTTTGCTATGTTGTTAAATAGTACTTGAACGCACAAGTTTTGTTCTTGTATACATTTGGCTCATTTGTAATTATATCTTCTGTTTTCTTTTCTTTTCTAAATCTTCTATTGACTTTATTCAGATAGTTAGCTATTTTAATTCGCTAGTTCATACAATGTTAATTTAAGGCTACATTAGAATGTTGTCTAGTATATTTTAATTGTATAATTATTGATGTTATATTAATGATATAAATTTATATCTATTTTAGCTGATAATGTATTTATAGGCCAATAGTTCTATCAGTTGATACTGATGTTAATTTTGAGTCAAACTTTGTTCTTGCTACCATGGCTGATAAAACAGCATCAACTCAGTTGAGTAATTCATCTCAGAATTCTAGCAACGATATTCAGCCACAGTCAACCAGTAAAATAGTCAGGTTTTGTATTATCTTATTTCGTTTTAGATTCCATCCGCTTTTTATACAAGTCAATCTCGTACAGTTAATGTAGTTTTTATTTTCTTTAAATTTTTCATTTAAAACTATGAAGGCTGCTACTATAATTTGTTATACACCGTGGTCCAATAAAAACTAAGCCAGAATATTTAGTTAATATATAAAGTATACCCGATCTTATTATAAAGATGGTCTTAAATATTTTTGTTTGAATACATTTCGCAACAATTTGGTTTGATTATTTAATTAAAGAAGATGTTCGGAATGTTCAAAATTTAAACTTTTAAAATACGTTTGTAAAATAAAATTTCAGTAGTTGAAGTTTGGCTTAGTTTTTATCGAACCACAGTGTACATCTCCAATTTGTTTCTTTTTAATTGAATTTTAGCTGCGTTTTTTTACTAAATAATAATTTTTGTCTGTGTAGTTTTGTTTCTTTGCTTCCATTGTATGTCTTCATTTTGAGTGTGTACAATTTTAATGCATCTAATTTTAATGCATCTAATTTTAATGCATCTAATTTTAATGCATCTAATTTTAATGCATCTAATTTTAATGCATCTAA
>JAQIXG010004505.1:0-12820 GCA_034700105.1 Oconnorella tubifera
GTCATCAGCTATGATGTATATTTAAAATATATGAATAGTTTTAAAACAACTGATATCATGCAGACCAGTGTAATTTACATTTAAAGAGTAAACTGTTTTGGATATTTTATGTGTATATTTTATTTCTTTTTATTTCAAGCTGTTCTATTAAAAAAAAAATTTCTGTCAGGTTTGTAGATAATCTGCTTTAATTAACTACACTAGAATAATTTAGAGCAGATTTTAAGTGAATAAGCTACAAAAGCTACAAAGCTAGAGAATGCCACTAACTGGGGAGCAGTTTACAACAGCGGCTGTAGTGTTTGCTGGAGCCTTTGCTTTAACTTATGCAGTAATGAGGCGAGTGAAAGGTGGTATAGAGAGAAATTTGCCTCCTACCATTGGCTGCTTGCCTATCATTGGATCAGCTCCTTACTTGCCTAATATGTCAGAGATGCATCGATTCTTCTTGACAAAGTCCTACACACTGGGCAGTGTCATTTCATTCAGCATTGGAAGTCAGTGAGTAGTTTATAAAAGTGTTACAACAGCTGCTTAGTTTGGTGTTCATTCAATGTAGTTATTACATTTATCAAGTGTTGACTGTCATTATTGATAAAGAAAGTTAGAGCAGTCACTAGAATATTATTATTTTAGTATTATTATTATCTAACAAAATTGTAATATATTTGTTGTAAATTTATTATTATTATTGTATTTAAGTTTTTCTATATATACCATTAGATGTGTTTATATATATATATATATACATATATATCATTTTGTATGTGTTTTTTAGATATTCCGTTGTACTAAACAGTCATGATAGTATAAAAGAAGCATTTGTAAAGAAGGCCACAGAGTTTGCTGATCGTCCCACTTTCTATATGAACAACTATCTTAATCCTCACTGCAAAGGTTTTTATTTCCTTTTCTCTTCAGAACAAAAATCAGTTAAGTTTTATACTTGCTTTGATCTTTAAGCCAAAAGAAAATTATTTTATATTCTGTGTTTATTGATTAAAAATAATTATACAAGTTTAGCTATAACACGATGCCTACAATAATTACAATAATATATTATAACATTTAATTCAGCTCAAGGTTTACTTTCTACGGAGTTCACAACATCTTAATAGGTATGCACATGCCTTTCTGTACTGATGTAATGTCGTATACAAGGAAATAAATTTATCAATTTATATGAAATAAATTTTTACCTATATATTTTTAATTGTGACTGTAATACCGAAATTTGAAAAATATAAGTTTTAACTCGAAGTAAATTAGCGTAAATGCTACAGTTTGACAACATTAAAGAATAGAAATGTTTGTTGGTAACTTTTGTTCATTCACCCGCAAATGATAATGGATATTGAAGCAATGAATACAACTAATAAAATTACATTGATAATCTTTACAATTGATACATCGATGCATTTTAGACTTATGTACAAGAAACCTGATTTACACCGTGTAATTTTTTTTTTAAATTTAAAATGAACACAATTATGCGGCATAATAATAACCTAGGTGCTTGCACTTTATACTGAGCCATTGATTAGAAAGATGATTTATAACCAATTTTTTATAGAAGATGATGCAAATAGAATTCTGTCGTAGAATATCAAGGTACATGATTAGTGCAATGTATAGGTATCAGTGATATCAATTACAATGCTGAGTACAAGAAATATCATCAACTTTGTCTCAACGTTCTCAAGCAATTTGGCTTTGGACAAAGTATAATGGAAGCTCGCATTAATGTAGAGGTTGAAGATCTTATACAGAGAATAAAAACACTTGATGGACAGTCTGTCGATCCTAAAGGTTCATTCTTTGTTTTAGTAACAACTGGATGCAGGGTCTATGGCAAGAAACAATAATTTTAATGCTGGGTTTTTATGTGTCAAATATTTCCAAGGCGCTCTAAATGTCTTCTAGCTCTCACTCTCCCTCCCCCAGATGTATCAATAGAGTTATATTGAATTAAATCTTATGGTTATGACATTGATCTACCGAGTTAAATGTGTTGTGAATCCTGAATGTTTTCTGTTAGTGTCAACTTTTGTCATCTTCTATTTTCTTGCTATTGTAATGTTACTCTGCTGAGAGACAAAATCTAGTATTTGAAAAGGTTTCAGGTCAACTCACCTACTGGGGAACTTGCCTACTGGGATCTTGCTAACTCGGAATCTTGCCAACTCGGAATCTTGCATACTCGGAATCTTGCCTACTCGGAATCTCACCTTCTGGGGATATAGCCTACTGGCAATCTCGCCTACTACTAAAATTCTACAAATTGAAATTAAAGTTAAAAAACCTTGGTTTTTTTACTATAATATATTGATTCTTTTTTGGTATAATTTTTCTATGCTCTGTTTATAATCTGTTTAAATAACCATAATAATAAATTGTATTTTTTCATATTATGTTTAATTTCGTATAATATTATCACTAAATGATGTTATATGATCTAGTATATTTTTTAATTAAAGTTGCGCAAATTTTTAATTTAAAATGATATCTATAATTACAGCTTTATCGATTTCACATTTAGCCGATTGTGCCAATTACCGATTGTGCCGATTGTGAGATCTGCCGATTGTGGAGCTGATACCGATCATCTACAGATTTTTTTTTTGATTTTTAATTGTTTATTTTCACTGAACTAATTAATGCTTGTAATATCAATGAATATTTATCTGCAGTGACGTAGCCAGAATTTCACTAAATGGGGGGGGGGGCGTTGCTTTTAATTAGTTATTATTTATTCATTTTATTTAATAATTGTTTTACTTCTAATTGTGATGTGGTGGGGAGGTCACTAATCCACACAACTCCCCCAAACTCTCTCTCTCTCTCTCTCTCTCTCTCCCTCTCTCTCTCTCTCACTCTCTCTCACTCTCTATCTCTCTCCCTCTTTCTTTCTTTCTCTCTCACTCTCTCTCTTTACATCTCTCTCTCTGTCAAAAAAATGTTTTTTTTTTGTTAAATAAACAATCTGCACCAGCACCAATTGTGGCAGCTGACTGCCGATTGTGCCAATTGATGCTGATAATTTGGCCGATTATGAATGTTGCCGATTAATCGGTAAAGCTATCTATAATCTATAATTAAAATATTATATTTGTTTGGAATTTTCTCACTCTTTCATCGTCCTTGGATTGGCTTGTAAGTACTAGCTTCTAATTGGTTGTTCTTTATAGAATTTCTTACAATCATTTTATTATTACGTTTTACGATGAAATTCCTGCTCACATACCCATCACTGCCTTGAAAAACTTAACGATTTATAAATCTGTCATCATCGTACATATAAATTTCCCAGTAGGTGAGATCCCCAGTAGGCGAGATTCCCAGAAGGCATGATTCCCAGTAGGTGAGTTCCTCAGTAAGCGAGTTCACTCGCCTACTGAGGAACAGTAGACGATAATGATCATTTAATGTATGATCTGATGCTTCATTGCGGTAGGTTTACATAAGAAGAAGTAATGCAAAGTGATAATGTAAATTAGATAACTTTGCTATAATTTATATGTTAAAATCTAATGTCATGACATTTAGATCTCGTGACAAGTTCAGTTCTGAATGTCATCAGCGGTATCTTATTTGGTCACCCATGTGGTCACCTCGGTGGCACGACTGCCATGATCTTTGATCAAGTGCATAAGCTCATCCATGATGCCGCTGATCTTCTTATACTTGATTTCATTCCTGCTCTACGCTTTCTTCCCAGTCTCCGTAGAACCCTACGTGATGTTACTATTGCTACGCAGAAAATGTCTGAACTGATAGAGCAAAAGATTGATGAAAATCTTAAGTCAGACTCGGATGAAAACTTTATTAGTTGCTATATTAAAGCTGAGGGTGAACAGTTTGACAGAGAACAGTTGGTGTATACTGTGAGAGACTTTGTATTAGCCGGAACTGAGACCAGCAGTACTAGTTTATTATGGATATTAGTGCTGCTTGCTAATCATCGCGATATACAGAGAAAACTTCAGGAGGAAGTAGATGGAGTAGTGCCGAGAGAAAGACTTCCCTCTCTGGAGGACAAGGCTAAGTTGATGTACGTGGAGGCAACCATCTTAGAACTGTTACGCTGTAAGACATTGGCACCTTTGGGCGCACCGCATTTGACACGATGTGACACTGAAGTAGAGGGATATTACATTCCTAAGAATTCTATGGTGGGTTGATTTTGCTTATGTAAAATTGTCTGACTCATGTGATGATTGTGTGAATCAGTTTTATATTACTAGATTTTATTACGATCTCATCTAATAATTGAAACGTAGATACATCAGTAAATTAGATAATTGCATAATTTTGTATCTTTCAAATCTGCACTCAAACTAGTTTTAAAGCTAACAGCTCAAATAATGATGTTATGTCATTATTTGATTATTAAATTTGTAGCGTTGAAATATTCTATTGTTATTTTGATACTGTGCTTGTTGCGACGATGGATTCGTTCTTATAGAATAGCGGTTCTCAATTTATGGATCGTGATCTCTTTAGAGGTCACCTGAGAATATTAGGACGTTGCGAAAAGGCAGCAAAAATTTATATATTTATCACAGTATTTTTGATTTATTTAAAGCTGCTTAATGTTTTGGGAGGATGTATTGACATGGGTAACACACAACACTTGTGTGTTGCATGCTACCTGTGTGGGATTATTGAGAAAAGGTTGACTACTACATTACTAGATGTGTTGCTTGTCTTGCCAGGTATTTTCTAACTTGTATGCTGCACACATGGACAACAGAGTCTGGTCTGATCCTGAATGTTTTAGACCTGAAAGATTTCTTGATGATGCTGGCAATGTAGTCAACAGAGACCTTATGATAGGCTTCTCTTTGGGTAAGTTATGTGATTACAGGGTGCGCCGAAAAAAATGATCTCGTAGCAACTTTTTAATAACTAAGCCAAAAGTAAATATTTTGTCTCTAAATTTTGTCCATTTGTAAAGGAGGGATTTTGACATCCAAGCACAAAATTTCACTTTGATATCTCAATTTGTTCAAATGTTATGAACTGTCTACGAAAAAACTTAAATTTCAATTTAACCAAGCCAATATATTCAAGATTATGAACATTTAGCAATTGCTTCAATAAAAGAAGTAATGGAACCTCAAGTATTTTTTTCAATATTGGCTCTTAGAGTTAACAGCACCATGGGGCAGAAATATTGGGTGCCTCTGTTTATTGTTAAACATCAATATACAATGAAAATTGATGTGCACGAGATTTAAATGATTTGCCTAGAACATTCATGGACACATCCGTATCTGCATCCAGAAAGTGACGGTAGGCTCACATCAGAACAGACAGAGATTATTTTTGTTATCTACTTTATCTACAGAAACTATGCTCATAAATTAATCTGATTTAAATCCATTTTTAGCTAATTATTTCGCAAAATTCTTCAAATTGTGAAGCTTTTGTTTCATAAGGCTTGGTTAATTTAAATTTTATGTTTTTTTCGTGGAAAGTAGATAACTTTTGAAAGAATTGAGATATCAAAGTGAAATTTGGTGGTTGGATGTCAAATTCCCTCCTCTGCAAACGGACAAAATGTGGGGAAAAAATTATTTGCTTTTGATTTAGTTATCGCAAAGTCGCTAGGAGGTTATTTTTTATTGGTGCACCCTGTAGATAGTGTTGAATGAAACTAAATCCTTTGTTTCACTTATGCCGGTATGCAGCATACAAAGATTTTCAATTTTTTTTTGCTGGCAAACATTTCTGAACCTATTTATAGAAATTTAGTCATTTTATCACAATGTTATTGGGTCAAGTTCTATAATAGGGTCAGAATGTTTGCTAGCAAAAATAATTAAAAATCTTTGAATGCTGCATACCGGCATAAGTATTAAGTGAAGTTTCAAAAGTCAATTATTTAATGCGCTAAGCCCAGGTTTCAGAAGAGATACATATGTATCGGATCCATACATATGTATCGATTTGCTCTTATTTGCATTTTTTGAACCTAAAATGCTGCTTAAAATTCTGTTTATCTCCTTGTTTATGTACGGATTTTATGTCGCCGATTTTGGCGAGATATACAGTTGATTAGCGCTATACATGGATTTTACCAAAGTAAACAAACATGGCTGCACTCAATATTGATACAAATAATGATCAAATTTCTCAATTTATATCAATATTTTACATTATATGACTTATATTTCTTTGGTGTATTATCTTTATTATTATTATCTTTAATTTTAGAAAGAAAATTTAATAAAATGATAATAAAAAATCTCAATTAAGTTATTAACGCAGGAAGCAGTGATTTATTTTATAAATTATGAAATACATAGACTTCCCCCCGTGGGTAATTAGGGATCGTTTGATCCCGTGATGTGATGGTCTATTAGGAGAGGATAGATTTATTGACAGGCATATATAATGAGTCAATTGATATATTTTATGTTTTAACTGTAGGCTTTGAATAGATTGATTGATTGAACAGTCAGATTTTTATCATTAATATAAGCCATACAATTGATTGTAAGCTGGCATTCCCTTCCCAATAATTGTATTGTGATTTGTAATTTTTAATTTTTCAACTTTATTGTTGTAAAATTAAAGAAAAAAAAATAAATAAATAAAATAAAAAATAAATTTCCCGCCATTATTATTGCCCTTTAAATGCTATTTATCAACAAACTCATCTGACCTCAACATAACCTCTGATTGACCTAAATACAACCAATCAGAGAGCAGATAACAAACGAATCGATATATAGCTAAAATTTGGCTAAACACGTCTCGTGGAAAGCATTTCAGCAAAATTTTAGTTAAACTTCAAATCTCTACATAGCTATGTATCGATCGTATATATCACTCCTGGAACCGGCGGTAAGTTAAGAATAAGTTATCACTACTCACTACTTGATTTCTGCTCATCCTGTTCATAACATGTTACTAAACAGTGCTTGTTTTTAAGTAATAAACAAAGTCTGCATTCAATTGTCAAGGTGCTATTTTATCAACTTACATCTTACATCATGATTAATACAAATTTAATTAATACAGTACAACAAACCAAAAAGTAAAATTATAATTTGAACTCATTTAATGCAGGAAAGCGTTCGTGTTTGGGAGAAATGTTGGCTAGACAAGAGATCTATCTCTTTGTTACTGGTATCATACAACAGTTTGATGTTTGTCCATCAGACGGCTTGGACAGAGTAGACGTCAATGAAGTATTCACTGCAACTCTGTCACCATCAGCTTTTAAGATTCGCTTGATTGCTAGAAAATAAGGCATTAAATGTTTGCTAAATAAAGCTTAATAGCAAAACGTGGCCGTTGTCCAGTAAAAGATGCAAGTGTTGAACTTTCGGAGTAGAATTTAAAAGAAACAAACTTTCCAATTTTTGGATCATCACTTTTATTTCTTTCAGCTTTGGATGTTAATTGCCTATCTTTGGCATATGTTTTTATAGCTTTCTGTGTGCTATTTATTTTAATTGCTGCATTCAATTTTTTATTTATTTATTAAACTGTATTAACAAGCCAATACAGATAGCTAACAGTAATTAAGCATTTTTTACTTATTTCTATTTATAAGGGTAAACCTAAGACTGGAGAAAAAACATTAAGAGTCTAGTCAATATTTAATGTTAGTAAAATAGTGAGCATTCAGGGAAATCAAACCTGGAGCTCCTGTATCCAAGTTTGATGCTCTAATGACTCTGCTATTGAGCATTGACAAAGTGTACGTCATTGACATTGTGAAGACTCTTTAGAGAAGTGGTTAGAGCACTGGACTTGGACATCTTTCTAATCCAGGCTTGAATCCCAGAAAGCTCACAATTTCTCTAGCTTGCTGCACCCTTTAGTGAGGTGGGCAGTTTGTCTCAGCTACATCTGAGACAAAGTTATAATAGTTTATTTATGAAAATAGGTTTCTTTCTTTGGACCTTTAAATAGATGTAAAACTGATAGGATAGTTAAACTTTCCAAATTTATTTTAGTTGTTTAAATGTAGTGGTAAATTATTGATAGTATTTGTTCCACTAGCCATTTTTTATATTTTACATTTTGCATTGGCTACCATTATGGCACAATTCATTTGTTACTCAGTATTTTATTATGCTTTAGATATATGTATGCTAGTCATAATTAAGAATCAATTAAGTGATATCATATACTAAAAACAGGAAAGATTAAATTAATGATATGTGTGTGAAACTACTTAAATAACTTTGAACTGCACAATTTAAACTAGCTTGTTTTATTTGGATGTTTAACTAATTTAAATTTTGATCACGATTAACAAATCAGTACTCTTCAGTGAATAAAATTTTCTATTTTATTCACTGGTCTTTTCATTGAGAGTTAAACTAAAACCATCAGAATGAATAAGCAGAAAATGTTTTAATACTATATATCTCATTTGAGCTCAACTTACTTTTTGCATTAATTTTTATGCAAGTTATTTGAACAAATGTAGTCATTATTATGTTTGGAAGCAGAAATTAGTTGATCATTATGTAACTTTTGAAGCAGATTAATGAAATTGCACCTTTTATTTTATCTGAATATAAGTAGCTCTTGAGCACATTTGCAAAATTTCTAGTTATACAAACTTTTAACATGTATCACTGATTATAATTTACTACTGTATTAGTTAATCGTTCCAATATTCTTTCAGCTTATAAACTTTTCTATGTCTCTTGTGTTTTCATTATGTGTAAAAAATCAAAACTTTTTTGTTAAAAAGTATTTCTTGCCAGATTTTAATAAAGTGTGTATGAATACACTATAGCACAAGCACAGTCTTTCTAACGTTAGAGTTCTTTTTGTTTATGGCTTAGCTAATGGGGCTTTTAATGCCTTTTTTATTTCGGATGCAAACAGTATTAGTAGGTAATAGATATATTGAAATATACAAACATTCAAAACTTAATGCAAAATTAAATCATTTTTTATGGCGTAATTGTTTTAAATCATTTTTATATTTAATTAACAATTGTAATCCTTTCCTATTTATATCTATTAGAAAGAAGTTTCAGATTTGAGTCCCAGTATGGTTTCAAATATCTATTTAAATTTAGGCCACTCTTTTTACTTTTCAATAAGCTTAATTCAGCAACTTCATTTCCTACATTACTAGAACTTTAAGTTTTTCTTCGATGGGATATTCATAAAACTTATATTTTCAGCTTAATTTGACATTTCAGCTTAATTTGACATCAAAAAGCAAAGTTGTACATGGCAATGAATATAGTAGAGACCATTCTCCTGCTTTGAGTTGAAATATAGTAGCAGGAAGTACATGACGTAATACACTTTCAATATATTTCATAGTACTGCCAATAAACTACTCTCCTTATATATATTATTTATGTAAGAACTGAAGTGCATATATAGCTTGCCTACAGTGTAGCTGCTTATTTAACTCAAGCTTTTGTTATTGCTGAGACTATTCATTATTTGTTTCCTAGAGAATAGAGTTTTCTAATTTGGGAGTCTAAGCGTTTATCCAATGTGCAATTAAATCGCAATTAAATCTCATTATTATATATTTAGACAATTTTTTGTCAACTTTATTTATGATAATTTTTTTTTAGACCTGTAGAGTAAAATTTATATCTATGGCTAATTATAATACTTTTACTCATTTTAAATGGAAATATCAATTATATGTGTACAAATTTATAATAAATTTTATATCATTATTTACATCACAGCGTTATCTATCATTTATTATCGGTTTTTTTTGTTATTGTTTGATGGCATTAAAATATTACTTGTAAATTGTAATTACTATTTGATGGTATTGTTGCTTATAATAATATCTCGATCAATGTTAACTTAATTGTCATTGTAATTTGAAAAATGTGATCGATTTTATTCATAAGGCTTTATTTGTAATTTACTTATCAAAATTGAATATAAGAAAAATAAAGGATCAATCAAGGCCAATGAATAACATCATTTAAATTATGTATATTATATTTTTATTAATAAATTTTTTGATTATGTTGCATATTAAGTATTAATTTTTGTACCAAAGTGGCGAACCTATTCATAATTTAAGGCGTAAGTCATAACTTTAACATTTTAAAATTAAATCTTCAAATTTAACCGTCAAAGGAAAATGTATGAAAGACCACACATGCTCCACCCATGCAGTGAGGGCAAACCATCAACTGAGAGACAGTGGGAGCAGCAAAGGAAAAATATAGTTGACCTTGAGCAGATTTTATTGGAGGAAGAGAAAGTTTCTATAGATAGGAAGAATGAAGAGAACGACAAGGAATATACGTTGTCTGATTGGAAGCCAACGTAATTATTGAAGAGTAGGAGAGATATGCTGGGATCTATTCACATTGAAGATTTTTTTACAAATTTAGAATTTAGTAAAATTGATAGAATTTTAGAGTCGACTGTAAAATTTTATTCAGTTTTATAAAGCATTTCAAAATTATAAATTGCCAGTGATGGATCCATGTGGAGGGGGGGACGCCTCTAGTGTCAACTTAGTCACCATCACCGGAACATACTAGAATTATTTTATTTTAAAGATATTTTATTAATTAATTATATCAAATTATTTTACAACACAATCACTGATTCACTGGCTTGCAGACTTTATGAGATAGAATCTCTTTCTCTTATAAATGAATTTCTTAAGAACAGTACTGACTGAATTCACTGTTGCAGTTCATTAATTAGATTTTCTGTGTTAGTCTCGTGTCTATGTAGCATCACTGTAATCCTTTGAGGACTCAGTCTTGCGAGATAATCTGATGTGTTGCTGCGTCTTGGACGCGACGACTTCGTCACGTTATCATAGTCTAACTTATAGTCGCGTCATAACGACAATCGTAAGATTCATAACGCATTTGGTGCCTAGATGCTCAAACCCGGACACATTATGTACAGATAAAAACTTTGATTATTGATACATCTTATGTAAAGTAATTATATATATCAATTAAAATCTGTGGTGACTGTAATGTCAAATCTGTAATTAATATTTCAGTTATCGAAAATTGTTTAGTTATTGTTAAGTCTCTATCTGTATATCCAGTCAATATAGACAGAGTTAACCAGGGCGCATTATAAAATTACACTTAAGTTATTGTTCAATTAAACTTTTTGAAAGTTAAATGATTGTCACTCATTCAACCTAGCGATTAATTGTCTGACAAACTCCAAAAGGAATAACTTATTAAACAAGAAATTTTTTAATATGCATTGCTTAATGATAAATTACATATTAAATATCACAATGATTAAAAGTTAAAGTAGGGACGTTGGCTTCTTTAAGCTACATTCCATTAAATGTTTTGAGGATAAAATTAATGTCTTGCTACTGCTCTAAACGCAATGACATCGTTTTTATTTATTTTTGCCAATAAAAATAAATAGCAATTAATTGTCATTTTATTAATTAACAATGCTAAGCCTACCGTTGATATTATACCATTCGTATTGGATTTTGTGCAATATCTAACTATTGCTGGGCTAAAAAGAGATGTTCTAAAAATGAATCATTTAATTCATTGATTAGGGTTAAGATTAGGTTAATGTTAAAATTAGGCCTAAGCCTATTCCTAACCATAACCCTAATCCTGATCCAGAAATTTAAAAACACCATTTTTAGATTATCTGTTTTATATTTAGATTGAATTGCATTAACTCAATTAGAGAATGGCAATATAGGTATCCTTATTTTTCGAATTCATGAGCCAGACTTAAGAAAAGCTGATGATCTACTGTCAATATATCTACGAAACTAATAAGTATTTTTTCAAAGAATGTGGATTTGAGAATCATTATAGACATCGTGCAAGCGTGAAATGCGATTATTATTCTAAAATTATCCACAGAAACTTTAATTAAGTTTAATAATGAATTTTACGCCGAGTTGTTTTTAATTAAAGTTTTCAAACAGTAATTCCACTTTTATAGATTTATTGTACTCTGCTTTTGTTCATTATGCTGCTATTCAAGGTGCAAATCTTAAAATTTTCAAATCTTGAAAATATTTATTTAAAGTCTAGTTTTATCACAAGACACTCGATATTGTACTGCTTATAGATATAGGCCTATCGTAGATGAAAATTAATACTGAAGTCCGTTTTTTGGTAAAAGCTAGTTAGTTTACATAACTATTGCAAATATCGCCGATATTTTGATTTCCTTGTTTCACTTTAATTGTAAGCGTCGCTGTAAACATCCTAAATATCTTTCAGCCGCTGTAAACATTTAAATAAATTTAGTTTAATATTTGTAAATTCAATGAATACATTTTTTATAGCCAAGAAAATGGCTATATAAATGGCTATTTATGTACATAAATGTACATAATTTTTTATGTACATTTTTCTACATTTATTATGTATAATGCAATATTTACAAAATCCAGTAAATTAAATACAATAATAAGAACTTTCAACAGTTATCACCCTAAATATTATTTGCTTCTGAGCTCGAAGATCTTGTAGTCTTTATTACACTTATAATTAATTGAATTAATCTTCATGGAAATTAAACAATATTATGTTAATTTGAGTTTTTATGCTTTATGCTCTGAATTTACTTTGTTTTTAAATATATTCATAATTTGTATTCAATAAATATTTAACAATATGTGTAACTTGTATGATTTTATAATTATTGTGTTCTGACAATGAAGTTTGATTGGTTGTGTAAGCTTTACTTATGAATAATGTTTTAATGGTGTTTTAATACTCTTACTTATTGTACTGCATGAAAAAATATTATTAGCAAACTTTCTTCTTTTATTTTATATAACAATGTTTTTCACGTTCTTGCATGTATCTTCAGTCTGCTGCAGTTGATGACT
>JAQIXG010004506.1:0-12819 GCA_034700105.1 Oconnorella tubifera
TCAATGACCTTATAGCGGGTCTATGACCTCTATCGCAGGTCTATGACCTCTATAGCGGGTCAGTGACCTCTATAGCGGGTCAATGACCTCCATGGAGGGTCAATGACCTCTATAGTGAGTCGATGACCTCTGGAGCGGGTCAATGACCTCTGTAGCGGGTCAATGACCTGTATAGCGGGTCAATGATGACCTTTATAGCGGGTTAATGACCTCTATAGCGGGTCAATGACCTCTATAGTGGGTCAGTGACTTCTATAGCAGGTCAATAACCTCTACTGCGGATCGATGACCTTTATAGAGGATCAATGACCTCTAGGACGGGTCAATGACCTCTGTAGCAGGTCAATGACCTCTATAGCGGGTGGTCAATGACCTTTATAGCGGGTGGTCAATGAATTCTATAGCGGGTCAACAACCTCCAAACCGGGTCAGTGATCTCTATATATAGCATGTCAATAACTTCTACTGCGGGTCAATGACCTTCACAGCGGGTTAATAACCTCCATATCGGGTCAATGACCTCCGTAGCGGGTCAATGACCTTATAGCGGGTCTATGACCTCTATCGCAGGTCTATGACCTCTATAGCGGGTCAGTGACCTCTATAGCGAGTCAATGACCTCTATAGTGGGTCGATGACCTCTATAGGGGATCGATGAACTTTATAGCGGGTTAATGACCTTTGCAGCGGGTCAATGACCTCTCTAGCGGGTCAATGACTTCTAAATTAAGTCATAAGTGACTTTTAGTGTCACTTTGAGTTACTTGAGTTTTCAGGAATCACCTCAAAACCCAGTAGCAACAGTTTAACATAGATTAGCCAATTTAGCCAATCAAAAGTTTAAATGTACACAAACGTGTGCATTGAAATATAATTAATTAGTTTAAATTAGTTTCTGAGTAAAATATATATTTTTAAATTAGTATGTTACTGAATATAATAATTGATATGGAAAGTAAAAAATCTGGAACTCCCTGTGTAACTACTGATCAGATCATATTTATATTCTCAACGATAATGTCTTGTCATTATCATTAATCTGCGTGTAAAGTTGCCACATCTTGTTGTAAAAAAAATTGAGTTATCAATTTTTTTTTTCCTCTTAGTTTTCCTCACATGATTAGATGTAGGCCTACTGGGAAATTTTGCAAAAATTATCGAAATATATCTTCATCTCCACATAAAGTATGTAGGCTTATATCAACATCCAAAGCAAACGAAACATTTCAAAGTACATTCTTCACAAGAGATATTTTATCTCAAAACTTACACATTTAACATTACACAAAAAATGTCTTGTACCTGCAGTGAAAATACCGGACATTTGCATGTCCGGTATTTTATCTATTTTTATATCGGACATGTGTATCAAATACCGGACAGTCCGGTATAATACTGGACACCTGGCAACCCTATTGATGTAGTTTGAATTTCGAGATGAGACTTGTTTTATTGTATTCTTCATCCTTTCTTATATATGTTATCTTATTTTTATTCTAAAAACTTCATGAGGTGCGCAACCGAAGGGGACGGCTATCATCAGTAACATTTACTTTCAGTTTTGAAGGTAAATGTTACAAAAAATAAAAATCAACTAAATTCTGTGAAAATACCTGCAAACTACGTCTGATCCGTATCAATAACCTTAATCATGACTTTAGTTACAATCTAAACCCAAAATCTAACCCTAAATCATCTCTAACCCTAAGTTGGTGAGGTGCGAAACCGAAGTTAATATTTATGCATTGGTATGCATTTTTTGAATTTTTATATACTGATCTTGAAAAAGTATGATGCAATTTTTAAGCATTAAGCGAATTAGTAGTCTAGATTCCTAGCAGGCAAGTTTTCTTCATTTTCTACCAATTAGTAGGCAAATTATGTAAAGTATTTGATTTTTACCTGAACCCTCAGTGGCAATTGCTTGACCCTATACTAGTGAAAGCGTATGCTTGTGTTGTCTATTGCAAGTTTTATTTTTTTACTTTTTTGAAATTGCAGAGTTTATTGTGCGCATTATTTTATTGGGCAAAATGGACTCTCGTGAAAGAAGTCTTGATGTCTTCAATAAGGTATGTAATTTTATATGGATATCATGAAAACGCTTTGTAATCACTATTCAATTTTGATATTTAATGTATTTGATTTTGGTAAAGTTTTTGGACTTTGCCAAAATCCATACTTTACCATAATGGTAAAGTTTTTACTATTTATTTAAAGTCGTGTTATTCAATATACGATAAACTAATTATTTTTAATAAATTTACCTCTTTTTTAATAAAGTAAATTAACTCAGATTTTCTTTAGTAAATTTAGTAATACCAGATTTTAGATCTGGTGTTTCTGAGATTTTAATGAAAACCTATTAATTGTTGATTTTATTAGTTTTGTTATCATGAACTCTTAAAATTTAGACCAAAGCAACGAGGTATATTTTGATCAAAAGCTAAATCTAAGAGTTTGTAGAACAAGGTCAAGTCTTAAAAATATTTCAGACCAAGTTTTTTTTATTGAGAGAACAAGGCCATAATTTCTTTAGCTTTTAAGGCCAATTAAAGTTGAATTTTGGTCTGACAAAGTAAAAATAATACTATTATGAAAAATAGGCACATGTTTTGATATCTATTTATCAAAATTGATTCATTTAATAATTGTTGATATCATAAAAATGTAACATTTGGCTGTAATTCGGTTTCAGTTCAAAGTTTTAGCTGAAAAAAGAGTTCGTGGCGATGCTTCTATACTGACTAGTCTTCAGAATCAATATGAGAAGACAAATCCACATTTTCTTTGGTCTCAGGGATTCATTGATCTTGTTAATGAATACAGTCAAAAGATTCTCACAACTAGCTATGGCTGCGTGCCTCTGATTGAGACTTTTATTGCAACATTAGTCAAGTATAAAGCTCAGCCTTTGAAGCATCTTTTAAATGCTTCGCACAATGGATCTGATAGACGACAAGAACAGATTGCTTCTTCAGTTAAAAGAAGAATTACTGACTCTAAGAATGATGATGAACCAATCGCTAAGATTCAGAAATGCAATTTGAATAAATCGTCTAATTGTAACGTTTACAAATCACCTGCTAGCGTTTTGCAAAGTGAAGATGATGATGTTGTACTTGTTGAATCAGTGGATATTGAAAAAAGTAGTCGTAAACTTAACCCTGTCAGTATAATTGATTCGATTAAAGATAATATGATAGTGCATATTGCGCCTGATCAATCTTCTCTAACTATAAGTAATGGTAAGAAAGTATTGATAACTACTAGCTGCAGTGCTGTCTCTAGATCATCTTCTTCTCTAACTTCACATAACTTTAAAAAAAGTAACATTGTATCGGAAGCAAATACAAATATAAGACGTGCTAGTAATTTGTCCTTACAATCTGCTGCAAGTCCCAGTCTATCATCACATTTTAATGTTTGTAAATTATCCTCATCTGAAACAGTGTTGCTGTCCAATGCTGGCATATCTTGCAATCGACCATCATCCAGCATTACTGTAACCAAACCATCTTCAAGTCAAGTAGCTCCAAGGCTGGCATTTTCACAGGGACTTGAACATTCTTCTCTTCCAAGTGATGGCAAATCAAGATCTGCAACAAATGGATGTAAAAATAATTTATATTTGGAAAGAGATTCTGATGATAGTAATAAGATTTTACAATATAAAAATGCATTGGATATATTAAATAATGCAACTGTTAATAATGAGTGCAATGGGAACAGATTGATTATTAAGAAACCTCTTAGTCAACCATCAAGGAAAGGTTGTTTTTACAACATTACGTCAGGGATGCATGGGCCTGCCACTAGCAAGTATAAAGTTTCTCACGGAAAGCCTGCAGAGTTTTCTGATGCATCAGGTGTACAGTACTCGGGAAATGTTAATGTTGATGGTTACGAGGTTGTTAACTCAGGACATATTGAAGTCATTAGCTTGGATGATGATGATGATGATGTCATTATTTGCGATGATGATACTTCTGTAGGTGCCAAATCATCAGAAGCATCAGAAAGCAAAGTTAATGGTGCATTTTGTTTGCAGTTGCAACAGATTGGAAAAGTAATTAGTACCAGTAATAAAAATTTAAGCAATACGGAATCTTCTGTTGAGATCAACAGAGATGAAAAGAGTGATTGCAGAAAAAGATCATATGTGTCATCAAACAACACTTCTGCTAGCATTATTGAAGCAACAGAACTGCCTCATTTATTAACAAGTGTAATATCTGATGGTGTTAATTTAATATCTAATTTAAAGACATCAGAAATTATAGAAGACCTGGATGCAATCGATACTGATCAATCAAAGACAAGAGACTCAATTTTGAAGGCCAAATCAGTTAATACTTTAACTTTTGACTGCATTAAAAATACTAATGATTGTGCTTTAAATGAAAGTTCTTCGTCTCTTAATTCAAGTATTTTGTCGCAAGATATTGTAAATGGATCTCACAAGGAACCAACTGTAAAGGATTATTCTCCTTCTAATTATAAACCAGACGCAGGATGTGTAGGATCTAATAATTTTAACTGTACAGAAACTGATTGTGCAAAGAAATACTCAATGTCCTCAAATAATGTAAACATTACATCTGTGGATGATAGTGATAAAAAACAATGCAGAGCTTCAAAAAGTATTTCAGAGAGAGCTTCTTGTCTTACTACTGTGTATGACTCGCCTGAGATGTCAATGATTGGAAGTGATGTTATTAATACTGTAGATCTAGAATCTCTCTCAGATGATCAGCGTGATGTTAATGCTGAGTCATTGATACTGGAATGTTTCATACCTGAGTCTAGTCCAGTGTCAGAGGACCAAGAACAATTCAGCATTTCTACATCGCGGATTCACCGTTACGAGTTATTACTTCAGGTGTCTTAGAACATTATTGTTTGTAATCTGTGTACCAATGTTACCTGTTTGTTTTCCTTATGAAATGTTTTTAATTCAATTATTTCTGTTATGTATCACTTTAACATTTGCTTCTTAAATGCAATCTGTTTATCATGTCAAGTTAGTTTGGTTCATCATTATTATTTATAATTTATAATTGCGTTTGGTTTTTTTATTCAAATAGCTCGGATTTAAATTCTAAATGCTACAGTTTTGTTCACTTGCTGTAAGGTTGAGAGTTGATCTTTGATATTATTGAAAGATGATTCAAACTATATATATATATAACTTTACAGTTAAGCTTTAACCATAGAGTGCCCAGGTGGGGGTCCACGTGGACCCCCACTAATGCATTTTCAGGGTATTCACATCAAAACAAGCGATCAGTTTCTGTGCTTCAATGACTTTGTTAGCAAGTACATATACAACAGGATGCTACAGAAGCCATTGCCTTACGCCCACTGGGCGAGGGGGGGGGGAAGGTGCAAGCGTGAGAGAGGAGAAGGTAAACGGTGCGAAGTCTTAAGTTTGGCGCTAGGCTTTTTGCGAAGGAACAAAATCAGATGCAGTTAGGCTTCAGTTATTGTTCTCCTACTGTCAAAAGTAGGCTGCTGTAGTTTCTGTTGACCTAGGCCTACTGACTGAACCTCTAGCCAACACATCACGCAACATAACAATGGATAATTGGTTCACTTCAGTGCCATTGGCTGAGAAACTATTACAGAGATCGCTGATGTGTGTTGGCACACTAAAGAAGAACAAGCCTGACATCCCAAACGAGATGCAACCAAACCGTAGGAGGCAAACTCCGACCTCTATGTTTGGTTTTCATGAACGAATGACACTTGTGTCATTTGTGCCAAAACTAAATAAGGCTGTCATCTTGTTATCTACCATGCATCATGACGATAAGGTGGATGCAGATTTATCAAAACCAGACATTGTCCTCTTTTACAATGAGACAAAGGGAGGAGTGGATACGTGCGATCAAATGATCAAACATTCGACAGTGAAGAGAAAAACGAACAGGTGGCCACTGGCAGTTTTCTATAGCATATTGGACTTCGCCTGCCTAAACTCATTCATCATATGGCGCTCGACAAAGACTGACTCAACAATTCCAAGGACCCAGTGAAGGAACCTTCTTCAGCTGTCTATGAACCTTGCTAGACAGCATATGGTATGAAGTGCTGAAATTCCTCAGCTACAACGACCAGTTCGACAGGCTATGACAATATGCGGCATTGATGTACCTCGTATGTCTCAGGCAGCCGCAGCAGGGGGTCTCAAGCATCGATGCTACATCTGTCCACGTCGTACTGAGCAAAAGATTCATCAGACTTGCTCCCAGTGTCAACTAGCAGTTTGCAAAGAGCACAGCCAGACAGAAACTCTCGTAACCTGTAACAATTGTGCTGACAATCAACAGTGAAGAGCAGCTGAAAGGACAGACAGTACCGCACAGTACGTTCTATTCGAACTGTTTTATATTTTCAAAAAGTAGTAGGCATGGCTTAGACTGCAATGCTGACTTCACTGGGTTCTACGCTCAGGAGTTTCGAGTCAGTCCTTCCAATGTCTAAGAGAACTTCAAATAAAACATGAAAGAAGTTCACCAATTATTGGCTTTTAAAATTGTGGACAGCTGATCTATATTTGTAAATGATATTATTACAATCATTTATTTGTTATCAGGTTTAATTCTTTACCCATGTAACTTCCACAGTCAGGCCCACAATCTGTCAAACTTGTTGATTGTTTAATAATTTACCTTCTGCGGAAGAAATGTTATACGAGTGAGGTGTCAGAATCATAGAAACATAAGCAATTTTTTTTAAGATTTGGTGTTTCGAGATTGGCTTCAGACTTTTTATGCGTGAATGCCAACGTATGAAATGGTTCATCGTTTTAAATTTTGCACAACATCAGAACAACTGGTGGAGAACAAGTAATGAAGATATAAGCAAGATTACAAATGTACATGATTTAAATACTAAAGACATCAAAGAGACTGGTTACATAAAAAAATAAAATAATCTGCTGAATCTCACATCCATTTATTTCTCACTTAAAACTGATTATATATTCACTTATTGTTTTTTTTTCTACTGTATTGATTTATGAAATCATTTATCATTCGTTATTTCTGTTCAGCCTGTTCAAAATCATTTTTTTATCATTGTCTATTTAATTCTGTGATGCATTGTGTACTATAACTTGATGTCATTGTTTATGATTTGATTATATGATTTACAACTGTAACCATGTCAATTTTAAAACCAGTGCCTTATGAATTTTGTGAGTGAATAATGTTATTGTATAACAATTGCCTCAGTTTGTGTACACATTGTTATTGAGCATGTATTGTTTATGTATATTTTTTTACACGTAAACGATCAGGCTTAATAAATCAGGGAGATCATGTAGGCTTTCTTCACGTAGTTATCCACCTGCATCTAAACTTTTATATGCAACATATGAAATTATGAATGAAGCAAAGTATTAATCAAGTACATGTGTATCTGTATTCCGGAATTTACTATCAAGACCAGACAACATTTGTTGTAAATAAACATTTATAACACAGGTTTTTGGATAATTTGACAAATGCAAATAAATATACGAAGTTTTAAAACAAATTTGAAAAATGTATATGAAATATAACACCACGGAAT
Source organism: Oconnorella tubifera (assembly GCA_034700105.1). NCBI lineage: Eukaryota > Metazoa > Annelida > Clitellata > Enchytraeida > Enchytraeidae > Oconnorella > Oconnorella tubifera. Next base: position 7,579 of record JAQIXG010004506.1, read on the forward strand.
ATATGCATGAATCTGGTGCTTCAATGAGCAAAGCGAGTAAAGCAAGTCATGCAAAAAGCTTACAAGTAAATTTAAAACTGGAAGCGTTTAGGATATGTGCAAGTTGCATAGGAATATCTAAAGAATGTGAACCAGAAGAACCAATATCATTGAATGCTTAGTAGCAATCCAAGCAAATAACATTGACAATGAAACAACCAAGAATGTGTTTATGCTGCATCAAACTCAAATCGTAACAACAGATAACATGGAAAGTTCCAGAAAAAGTTGAAGTTAATAAACATGTACAACAGTAAGTTATGGGACAGGAAAATCTTTCTGGTTTAGCTGGCCATTGAAAGTGATCTAATACTTGAAAGTGATTATTTTTATAATAAATAAATTTACTAAACTTTAAATGAATTGAAAATTGATTTTCTGTTATATTTGGTTTGCAATTGTTTTTATATTTATATCTGACTGCTTTATAAGAATAAAACATATATAAACACTGTATATGTTTAAAACATTTCTGTTAGAAATGATATTTCTGAAGGTCTTGTAAAATGCCTTATCTTAATACAGCTGATGATTTTGTTGAAATTCTATTTCAGCATCCGACTGATTGTGACAATGTGTGCTGTGGGTTATGGCTACATAGAATGAAACGACTTAGGGAAAATTTCTTATTTGCATTAGCAATTTTCACATGCTTAATTCTAACAATTGATGCATTAATTCGTTGTCTGTAGAGAACTTACTATATAAAGAAAAGTTAATTTTAAATTTGACAACAGATTTTAAACTTAACTTCTTTGCTGATGTCCAATAAAAGAAGAACTTGCATAGAAAATTGCATTGAGAATTAAATTAAACTTAAAATCAAATATGAATACTTGTGTAAAATGGATGATTTCAACATTTATAAAACATTAGGCTTAAGCCCCAATGCAGGGTTTGATTGGGGTGGAGGGCTCAGTAAAAGGGTCTTACATAAATTTTACAAAAGCTTTGTCCTATAATCTGATTATCTGCATTTATAGATTAGTTGGTTTGTGGTTTGGAATGTATTTACAGACATTCTAGATCAAAGCTCATAATTTGTATCAAAGATCATACTTTGATACAAAAAAATAGTTGTTTTTTACATTGGGTTATTTTAAATTGTGTAATATACAAAATAACTCAAAATAAGGATTTTCAGCAAATTTATATTTTAAAGAAGAAATTATACTGGTAGGAGATAAATATCAATTCATGAGTGGTTGCTTATTGAGCGAATATTGATTTTTTAACAGATATAGTGTCCATCCAACGGAATTGAACTTTGGACAGACTGCTCCAGTATGGTACTTTCATTCACACTCAGTTATCTCAACCTAGTAGGTACCGCAAGTCAGGCTTAAATGCCTCAGCCAGTACTGCAAGTCAGGCTTACTTGCCTCAGTCAGTACTGCAAGTCAGGCTTACATACCTCAGCCAGTACTGCAAGTCAGGCTTACTTGCCTCAGTTAGTACTGCAAGTCAGGCTTACTTGCCTCAGCCAGTACTGCAAGTCAGGCTTATTTGCCTCAGTCTGGTACTTTGGGTCAAGCTTATTTGCCACTGCCTGGTACTCTTGGTCAAGTTTATTTGTCTCAGCCTGGTACTTTGGGTCAGGCTTATTTGTCTCAGACTGGTACTCTGGGTCAGGCTTATTTGTCTCAGCCTGGTACTCTGGGTCAGGCTTATTTGTCTCAGCCTGGTACTTTGGGTCAGGCTTATTTGCCACTGCCTGGTACTCTGGGTCAAGTTTATTTGTCTCTGCCTGGTACTTTGGGTCAAGATTAGTTGCCTCAGCCTGGTAATTTGGAATTATTTTAATGTTTATTGCTTATTAATGTGATATTTATTTGACTCATCGACTGAAGACAATGAATATAAAACAATGAAAATATAAAACAAATAACCTAAATGATTAATTCACACTGAATTAAAGCAACAGTAAATCAACAGTAAATCTCATGAATCTTTTACACGAAATGCAACTGCCAATATATAATGTGCATTCTTATAAAAGCAGTCTGTTTTAAACAGATCTATGTTTTATACCCATAAGCGCATTAAAACAGTCGTACAATATTTAGAGATGTAAATAAAAACAACCCAAGATACTACTAAAAGTGATCAGTTAAGCATAATAATACAACAAGTCTGCATCATTCGGAACTAAAACCAATATCCAACAAATTTCAATACCAGCAAAACATTTTTATGATTCCACAAATTAAAAGATCACTCATTAGAAGGAATGACACATCAAGTGATAAATATACTGAGAGAAATGAACTTCCTCTTGAAATGATACAGTCAGGGTTATGATGGAGCGTAATGAGTGGCGTTTACAATGGTGCACAAACTAAGATTATATAAATCAAACCACATATGTTCAATGCACCAGTCACAACGTGACTTTAGTAATTAAAGATTGCGTAAACAACTGTCCCCAAGTATCATTATTTTTTGCAACTCTTCAGAGAATATATACATTTCTAGCAATATCATAAACAGGTGAGATCTCTAGTCTTCATATACTAGTAAGTCGGAAATAACCATAAAGGGCTTGAATCCCATTCATTGGTCTGGAAGACGACAATCATTAGCATCTGTTAAGGTTATGATTAAAAGCATTAAAAATATGATTGAAACCAAAAAAAAACGATGAAAGCAGCGCAAATATAAAAATATAGTGATATTTTAATTTGAGTTCATAAGTGTATTGATATACAAAGCGCTGCGCAAAATAAATCATTCGTCAAAAACTCTCCAAAAAAAGTGTTTCAGAAAATATAAAAGTTATGTTTATTCGTACAAAAATATGCAAGTAGAAGCTGAAAATCAAACCAGAAAGTGAAGGATAGACACACATTACAAGGAAAACAACAGCCACGTATTAAACGACATTCTGATAAACTAGCAAATTCTAGTTTTGATGATAGAACAACTATTCAAGGTTAATGTATTTTATTTTGTACTGGACAGAACATATTCTCAAATTTACTGGAATAAACAATGTAACAAATTGCCTTGTAGTACGCATACCAAAAAATATAGCCAAATTATATCACAAGCAGATATTTTGAAACTTTGTGAAAACGTGTAAAACAATATTCGGATGTAATATCTATAAATGTATTTTGCCACGCAATTTCGCTTGAAAATAATGACTTAAAAACAAACTTGTCAACAAAATATTTGCACAAATACTTCTCACAAACTACAGTTGTTTGGAAAATGAATTTTCAGAAAAATATATATCATTCAATACCGCATTCATGTTGTATTTGACGCTCCCAGTTACAGTTAGTGTTTGAGCGGTCATTCAACAACTGAAAATTATCAAAGACTACAAGAAAATTTCTCGTATGTAATCTTATCATATATTATGCTCGAGATCTTGCTATCCTAACCATAAAACACGCTGATGCAGCAAAATGGATCTCAAAAAATTGATTATTGAGTTTGCCCAGGTAAAAGTGAGAAACAAAAACCAGTTATAAAAAAATCATGCTGCATGCAATTTTAAGAATATTGTGTTTTTAATATTAATTAATTTTTAATATTTTATCATTACAATACAATTAGTATATACAAATGGTTAATATATATCAACTGTAATGATACAGATCATTACATTTAACACATTAAAAGCTTTGGCATTTGAGTAAAAAACTCATGCCCAATTGGTTCGAGTTATTTAGTGCCTGGGAGCCCAGTGATCACTTTTGCATATGGGGGCTACAAATAAATATATAAAATATAAGCAACTTAGAAAAAACACCAACCTTGAGGATGTGATCCTTTCAAGGTGCATTCAAACTCCATGGAAGCAATTTACTGCAAATATTTAAATGATTATATTATAAGAGAGCAAAATATATATAGTATAAAATAGAATTTAGTAAAATAATAAGTTTATCTTAGACATACATTTTAATACAGATTTTAGTGTTTCTATGACTTATCATTATCTATACTGTGAATCCATAATGCGTATTAAACTATAAGAATTTAAATGCTAATGCTACCTTCATATTTTTCTTCTATACATTTTGATCTTAAAAATCTCTTAGCTTAAAGGAATTAATATTAAGTTTCAGCATATTTTAAAATTTAGAACTAGACAGTAACGCATTGACTAAACTTTCCTAAATAGTAAAGAACCATTAAATGGTTAAACCATTGCTTTGCTAGATAATAATGTAATGGCTAAACTTAGAAAAACAAATTTAAAAATCTTAATATATAATTTGCTTGAGCTCTGCTACTAAGACATTACCTTTACACAGAGAACTAAGCAGTCAAAGTTTTAAGCGAGAACAACAATATTGCGTGGCTTAATGGTAGCATGTCTAACTCAAGATCGGAAGGTTTCAAATGATATCAGGTCAACTTATTTAATTAAATATTCGATTTTGATAATTCTACGTTTGAAATGACTGGATCCTGTACTGGGATTGGTTATTAAACCTATTAAATAAATAATTACTAGTATATAGTATATTATAACTATTTTTTAAATTAACGTAATTATTTCAAGAAATATATAGGTGCATGTTACTGTCAAAGCTGACTTACGTGATTTATCCTGCCCATGAAATGCTGGAAGTCATTTCCATCATAGTATGTCATTGGTTGGGCTATCAGAAGCCTTAATAAATCAACCATAATAGAAATATGACAGACCTTTTAGCGGTAATAGAAAAAGACCAGATGATCCACACTGATCCCTATCTCACACGGTATCCGAGGAACCTTCCTTCTTCATACAAAAAACTAAAAAACACAATTTACTAATAGATACTGCTATTATAATTATCATGAGTCAATTATCAGTTGCTAATATATTCTTTTCGAAATTATTGTTGTATTAAAAAAGTTTCGTTTTAACACACGATTTGCATTTTTTTAATGCTATGTTTTTACTTTAATTAATTTCATTTACCGTACATTGATTATTAAAAAATATATATTAATAATGGTTATTGTACATTGGTTATTTAAATGGTATTCATAAGAAAAATATAATATTTTAAATAAAGATATTCAAATAAACAACTATGATATCACATGTTAAGGAAACCACACTCTTAGAAATATTAATGTTTTGTTACATTAGTCTTATTCAGTGTTATTTTCGTTGACAAAAACTAAAACTAAGACTAAAAAGAATTGTGAGACTAAAATAAGACTAAAACTAAAAAGAATTAAAAGCAGAATGAC
>JAQIXG010004507.1:0-12818 GCA_034700105.1 Oconnorella tubifera
AATTTTGAGAAAAAATATTAATTTTTGGCTTAGTTATCGCAAAGTCGCTAGGGGTTTATTTTTTTGGCGCACCCTGTATATTCATTAATTAATATATTTGTACATATAAAGTATAAAGTTAATGTAAATAATGTAAAAAGGACTTAAACTTATCGAATAAAGAACTTAACATACTCTATACATGACTTATAATTGATGCATTTTAATTTGAGGAAGGTAAACTTATGAAATGATTTTGCAGTTTGATTAAAAAATTAACATACATTTTATGGAAAATTTTCCTTATGTTCCCCTCAATGAATGATATAAATACGCCAAAAAATGCATTTAGATGTATAATGCCAAATAAATTATATGCGATCTCAAACTTATAATTGCTAATGTTTATATTTAATACACTCTCTGAAAAACAGTTTGTAATAGTTTTTGATATTATACTATGACGAATAGATGGCTTCGGGCACAGCGGGATAACATCTCCAAAGTATCGCGCCCGCTCATCGGCCCTTGTTCGGTCTCACATCGTGGGCATAACCCGAGGCACAACTGCAACAGATGACATTCTCGTCACCATAAACGTGTTCGCCCCGAGCCCATTTATTCATGTTTTACGTCGAGAGCCAACTTTCTCATTTTCTCATAACCCTAACAATAAAATTAATCGTAATTACAACACATGTGGAAAATCATAATTTAAAAACATTTTTTTTAAATAGAGTAAAGAGTCTTATAATTGAACTAATTGATATAATAATTAAAATAAATGCTTGTTAATATATGCCACTCAACGCAATTTTAAACCCGATTACGCTATCGATTACAATAGTTGTCAAACAAAGAATAATTTTCATGTGGGGTGGGTGGGTGCCTTCATTGAACACTTGAAAATTAATCGCTTGCACTTTGAGCGCATTATCTTCAAGTTGTTTGTAGGGCGATCGAACAACTTATTGAGGACAAGTTATAACTACGGCAAATGTCTTTCTTATTACAAATAACATTAAAAAATAATTTGGTAATAATGAAAATTATATCTAAATAATATAACATGCATTATTAAAACATATCGTTTTCACGCCATTTGAAAATTAAATCTGTATGGTAATATCGTATATATGATAAACTTTATCATATATACGATATTACCATATCACTAACCATAAGTCTAACCCCAAATAAAGAGAAAAACAAAACAGTTATATGTGCGCATCAAAGCAATGCGTGATTATTAATTATATTCATATGAATAAACTAATGGTGTTACATTAATATATATATGATAGACATATCATCCGAGTAACTTGTGTTATACCCTTTACGAGTTTCGTTAAGATGATACTTCATAGTCAGTTAGTTAACATCTCAAGTAGTATATGCCCATATCTTGAACACGCGGGTGCAAAACTATTGCTTGCAGGTTGAAACTTGCTTAAAATCTGTTATGTACAAAGTTAAATGCCTGTGGTCAATACTTATAAATGCTACGTGTTACGATTGTAAAGAACCTTCAGTCGCCCTTCTATCAGATCATAGAAGGAATTGTTTCATATAATGTTGTATTATTCGCCCCTGTGCCATAAGAAATTAGAGCATATTGTTGAGATGCACAAATGTCAAGATGTTTAAACACTTATCCGAAGTTAAGTGGAGGTAATATACTACAGCCAACAAATTACTAACAGCGAATGGCACAACTACTTCAATAAAATATTAAGCAATCTCTGACTAAAATATGATATAATCAAAACTCAAGGTTTATTTCAGAATAACAAGCGCTCCATAGTACCCAACTACAGCAAAAATAAATAGTAATTCTGTTAAAAAACATCGCGTGAATTATATTACAGTGCCTACTATTCTTGTTACAATAATAATTGTTAATTGCCCTAATATCATTATTGCGTAATCATTTGTCCAATAGTGGTGTAGAGTAGAATGACATGACTGAAAAGTTATGCAAAGTTACTAATTGCTCCATATTAATTGAATTAAATCCTAATCAATGACTGGATTGATGAAGGGATGCCCAATGTAGACAAAGTACGATACGGACGTAAAACAAAGCAATAAGAAACTTTAAGGCCAACTTTGGCCACTGACATTATCCACGACATGTAGCCAGAAGCCAAACACCATACATAATAATTAGTAGGCTATTTAACCTCACTTCGATATATGTACAAACTGTTCTCGATGCACTGTGTCTGAGTATTTTAGTATTTTGTAACTTTATTACAGGGTGACTCTCATCATTCGATGTATCGTTATGATTATAACGAAACGTCAATTTCTGTGTAACGTACTGACTCGATTGTCAGTAGCCACAGAAATAGAATGTTATTTCAACCATGACTTATAATATTATTCTGCAACTAGTTTATTTATTTATTTTTTATATTCATTTATTTATTTATTGCACAATGTGCAACATTATTACTTTTTATATCTTTAATGTAACGTCTACTATAAACAATATCACATTCATGATTATGTCTTATACACGGTTTAGGAAATTGAGAGAGAACGATAAGTCACATGAATTATGTCTTTTATAATTGTAAAAGTTTTATTTCTTAATAACTTTTTACCAGTAATAGTATTTTTTATTATTTTGAATCAGTTTATTAATTTTTACCTTGCATTTAATTAATGCGAGTATGGAGAATTTTTTTCTCGATGATTCAAATCTGATGCTGCCACAGAGGAAAGAAGCCTGGTTAAAACTGACAAAATTGTAAAGTGAGATAAAAGCTGTCAATTTAAATCGCTTACAAAATAATCAAATGATACTAACAATTAACGAGGTAAGATCGTGTCACCCCACCACTCCCTGGAATCTTTATTGATTAAGATTGAGATAAGCTAACTGTCTAAAACAACGTAAAGACAGAAATTACTGGTCAGTAAAAATAATAAAAACAATAAATTATAGAAACAAAAAAATACAAACAGTTAATTTCATATTTATATCTGTAAAGAACATTTTTTATCACAAATTTCAGAACACAGTGTAAACACTGCGGTCAAGCCTATGCATTAAGTTAAAACTCTCCGACTGACTCTTGATCGAGTGAGGCAGCCCATCAACACTAGGCGTAGGGTTCTCAACAAGCGCCAGGGTTCATGAACATTATAATTTACCTTCAGTGAGTAGGCAGATCGATTAATTATTCACGTCAATCGGGCGCATTCTCTTATAAATCAATTAGACACAGTGTAACTGGTGAATTTTCTATTGATTTAAAGTAGAGTTATTTACGATACAAGCAGCAATTTGATTAATGTGATCAATAGTAGTTAAATTCTAAACTATCTTAGCTCAATTTTTTTTGAAATAATGCTATGGTTTAATTTAAAATGTAATTTAATTTAAATTTATTACTCTAATTTGATTTTAAGCTCGTTAAATTTGACAGTCTTCAGGAAATGTGACGACGACGGGTGATTACAAACTTTTAATTCTTTTCAGTTTGAAAGTTTCTCAATAAATTTTTGATCTGGAATATATACTGAATAATGACTTCGGAAAAACGTATTATCGAATTGAAATTTAAATAAAAGTAGCCTAATTTTTGGTTACTAATGTCAAATTATATATAAATATAATTCAAAAGATTCGAGAATATGTTTAGTATAAAGTTAAGCATTTACGTGTTACATTATTTGTTATGAGTAAATGTCCTCGCTTACGTTATTTAAATGCTAATTCATTCACTGATTTAAGTTTTTTTAAGTAATGGTGATCAAAACAGAATCTTTTGAGAAAGTGATATCTGTAGATTTATTTCACGTTGTTATAATGTGTAATTACTATCTGTTTTAACTTACTTCTTTTATTTGTTACCTTTTAAACTTTTATTTAATATTTTAGCATTTTATTTGCCCCGTAGGAAGAAAATGTTCAACTATTATTACAAGTATTTGAAATATGAAGAATAACGAGCAATATTGGTTGTTTTGTGATGATCATAGGCATGACAAAATATGAAAAAATACAAAGAGACTATGATCATGATGTTTTATAGCTGATTGTAATCAGTGACTGTTTCAAAACATTATTCTAGGTTTTATTTGTAAGGATAAAGCTTATATTCTTGACATTTTACCAATATTCTTTAACTCATTTCAGATAAAGTTACCAATCGATAAATTTTAGCTATTGTTGGAATTCGTTAGACATATTGTATGTCATTGTAGCAATGACTAACTTAATCGCAACATCCGTGACGCAATTTATACATCAATCTATACTGCAGCTGTGTAACGAACAGATAAGTTACAATCATTCGCTGCAAATACTCGGAGTCCTAAGTCTAACTATCGATGATCAAGATCGGGAAGTCATCATAAAGATTAACAATACTTTAAAGCGAGCTACCTGGTCTCTTGATCACACCAGCGTATCCTACTCAGAGTCAATCAAGAATCCAAACTGTTTTACTATTGACAAAGTGCTTTCTAATGATGTAGGATCCATATCGAATTTCGAAAAGGCGAATGCGACTGATAAGAATTTAGGAAATGATTTTCATTCTAGTAAAAAAATTAAAGAAGATATTGGAAGTAAAATTGATTTTGGCTTGACGAAGGCGCGAGGCAGAAAACAGCGATGTCCAATTAGGTTAAATCAAAAAGGAAATAATGATGATGACCGTGATTCAAACCGTGATTTTACTCAGTTGGAGTCAGTTAAAAGTAGCTCATCGGTTAATATAAAATCAGTGGATTTAATGATTAATGATTTTCCAAAGTCAACTGCTATAGATTTGTCAACATCATCGAAAAATATCACAGATGAATCTAATATTTCTAATGACCTTGATGTTACTAAATTCAGTTCCACACCTTCTAATATGTCAGATTTAATAAAGAGTAATGAAAATGATGCAGAAGCGAAAGGTAACGATGCTTCTATCTCCCATGATAATACAAAATTATCGAAAAGTGAAGTAAATTTACAAAATGACCTTCCTCAACAAAATTCAAAAGATTTTAAGGTCCACACAGTAAACCCAACTTCATCTCTTAGTGGAAGTTCGTTGCCAGTTTTATCTGTTAGGGATCTGTTAGTCCCAAAATTTAACTATGATGCCATTAATAATAAAAATAATTCACATTACGATTGGTTGAAAAATGTACAATACTTGAAAGCTAGATCTTCAATAAATTCTCTTACTGATGTTGCGCGTTTACCAACTACGACAACACCAGATATGTACGCTATCCGTGAAAGAGCATATAGTTTTCAACGCAATTGGGAAAAGATTTCGGAAGTTATTCAAGAAACCCCACTTAATTTTAGTCTATCAGCAAGTAAAAGACACGATGAAGATCAAATTAAATCTGAGGTATTACAAACCAATGAATTATCTCAAGTAGGATACGCTAACTGGGACAAAATTAATACTCCTGTGAAGAGCTGGAATTCTGGACTTGATTTCTATTCACGAAATTTTAATGTGGGATTTAGTGGATCTCAACACGATCAAGATATTAATGATTACCTTTTAGGATCAAGATCGAATAAAACAGCTGGTAAATTAGGACATTTTGAACATTCTTTGCTTAGTCACCCAAATATGGTATACGCATTAGAATTTCATCAACAGAATCACTACGGAAATGAGACATCAAATCGCAATATAGTTACATCGTCAAGAAATTTCAGAGCTACATCAGGCGGTAAAAGAATACGTAACAAAGTTCGTGCAGCTTCCAGCAAACAGCGAGACCCTTCTTTAACGCCCACAAAAAAAGCTGCTCCAAAGACACCTTCGAAAACTGATCAAGGAATCGAAAGCAATTTCCTCATGGACTCAATGATGGGCCCTGATGTTAATCGTAAAAGAAGACGCCGAGGAACAGATGAAGGGTTGACTTCGGGAGAAGTTACGGAGTATCTTGGTTTTACACAAGACATCAATAGATTGAGTGTCGGTTTAGATGAGAATGCCAGAACTGACAAAAAGTCTGCAGTATTTGAATGTAAATACTGTGCAGAGATTTTTTACGATCTTGAAACATATCTCGGTCATACAGTGACTGAACACAGTGCTTATATTTGTCACGAATGTGGAAAAATATTCACCACAAAAAGTTCACTTTTGAGACACAGGCCAATTCATACTGGGATGAGGCGGTTTTCTTGCACTATTTGTAAGAGAAGATTTTATCGCAAGGATAAGTGCAAAGCTCATATTAGAAAACACCTTGAGATTGATCCAGACTTGAATAAGGTTAGTTTTGGAGCTAAAACAAACTGTGAGGGTAATGAAATTGATAAAAAGAGCGAATGTGGACATTGTAGTCCAGCAGGTATCATTTGCGTTAGTGAGGGCATTATGGATTATCGCGTATCAAACCAAGATTTGATATCCAAGCAAGATATAAAACCAATATTTGATGTGAAAATTGAACAAAATACAACAAGAGTAACACATCTCGACGAAACGATGCAACTTGAAGCAAGTCCTTATACGGCTTATACAGCTTCAAATTGAAATTGAATCGATTCATGAATATTTAAAAAATAAAATAAGTAAATAATAATTTAATGTAATTTTTTTAAAGCAATGCTAATGTGTCTACAATAAATAACTGAGTAATGATTTGTAAATAACTTAATTATGATTTGTAAAATATTAGGATACTTTATAATTTAATAATAATATAGAAATTAAAATATTATACTTATTTGTGCCTGTATATTTTCAACATTTTGAAATGCAGTATAAATTCTGTTTATGATTTGTTTGCTCATTACATTATTTTACTGTATGCTAATTTGACATCACTGTGCCAAGATGTTTACAGTATTGGATGAACACTATTGTTGCTTCAATCTGAAAATAAATTTTAGTTACTTATCTTATGTTTTTTGAAATATCATAAATGTTAGTATTATTTTAGGTTGCTAAATTATTCTAAATCGAAATTATACCGATCCTTTTGTAATTGTTTGAATTTTAGATAAGAAATGGTGGAAAATAATTTATTGAAGTAATGTTGTATATTTTTATTAGTTGTACGAGATTTTTGTCAAAAAAATCGTTAGGAGAATACTATTAATCTGATCGTAAAAAAAGTTACAGAATTGTAATAGCAAAATTTTATGTTCCAATTCGTCTCCCTCCCCCCCCCCCCCACACACATATACACTATCCTTATAATTATATTCCATATTCGCCAAGAGTTTATGTATTCATTTCTACAGTTGCACTAATATTCGACAATGGTCCTTGAGATTCAAAACTGAAAAAGATTGGTAATGATTATGGAAAGTATTATTGCAAGAAATTAACAAAGTGAACACATTCAGAAAGTGTACTGTGAGCAAAATTTAATGTAGTAGATGAGGCAGGTATTGTTTAATTAGGCCTTGATAAACTAAAAATATTCTAATCAACTATACTATATGAAAATTCATTTATTAAATTGATTTTTAAGATATTTGATATTGTAAATGACAACGAAGTGAACAAATGCTCAGAGTATGCAACAACAATAATTTGAACAAAAATAAATACAAAAAGGATTTCATAAATACTTATCAATCTTTCATCTATCGTACGAAACAAATAATACAATGCTTTATTTGAATTTAAGCAAGCGAGAGAAACTATAGTGTTCACACTGTAATAATTTCTAGCTCTTCAGTAGTCAGTGATCTTTATTTGCAATTTTATTTTAAATTTGTACAAAAAAATTAAAAAGTAGTTAAATTTAGTGAGACTGTCAAATTTTCATCTAAATTTTAGTTGTTAATATTTGTTAATAGCGAAGTTGTGAGCCACTTTTCGTACACATCAAATAACTACACATGATATTTGACAAACATTAACATTTGACTTGTTCATAAATAACAGGAATGACGTCAGAAATTTTACACATTGTTGAAGCTGTGCATCTACTTTTGAGTTTTATGTGCACCTTTGTGTCCATCTTTATGAGGAACATGATGCGCAGAATGAGATGAAGCCTTTCCAGCCTGAAATAATGACGAAAGTAATTATCGTGCCAATAAAATAAATACACAAATACTACAATGTATCTGATTTAATATTATTAAATATCTATTAACAGAATATGTAACAATGGTAATTCATATTACTGCAATTTAAAAACAACTTTATAAAATTATAATACACAGTAAACTGTGAGAATTTTGAAAAAATTGAAAGTAAAGTGAGAATTTGAAAACATAGGCTGCCTACAATTTTCATATTTTAAATGTTAAAATATAAAGTTGTAAATTATTTTAATGACCGTTAGATTCAATTATTGACACATAAAAGATTATTATTCGTCGTTTTGGAATAAGTAATTTCGATTAATTTTAATTAATGTTGAATGTTAATAGGTGCACTTAAAGAGACGTGGGTTTAAACTTTAAAGTAATGGCGCGAAAACACGGTACACTTTTCATAATTAAACTCTACAAGTTTTGTGCTCAATTTTATTTAAAAATAAGTTCTACCAGAAATAAATCTAAAAGTAATTTAAACTAACTGGATACAAGAAGATTGATACTTCATCAAGGCCGACTCCATTATCTGCCATACAGCGATAGAGACCCATGTTCAATTTCCAAGTTGCTTCTTTTATCAACAAATCTCCGTTTTCTAATAACTATAGCATATATCATTTAGATTAAATGACATTCAGCGAACTTATTCAAAGTAATGAAAATTTAATTTACGCAGGATTATCAATCAGTGAAAAGTGAAGCATTAAAAAAGTAACATTGTATGCACAAATACGTGATTGATTGACGTGTAGCCTAAATTACATTTAACGAACCAGTGACGTAGTATGATATAAAGTTGTGTGCATTATTATTTTGTTAGTATTTCACGTTCGCTGAAATATAGTCATTAGTGAAATAATATTCCTGTCACTGTCATAAAATGCGTCCAGGAATAAAGTGTCAGTTAATCAGAGAATATTATCTATAGCAATATTAAAACAAGAATAAACGTAGGAGTACAACTAGCGCCACTGAGTCGCGGTGTCGCGACATAGAACTATAAATTGTATAGCATCCGGCAGAAGTATTTTTAAGTATCGCGTTAGCGGAAGGTTATTTCTATCGATTCTATTTCAATGTCAGATCCATCTCACGAAGAATAAAAACCGGATCTATCGTATAATGACTGTCGGCAAACTCTATCAAATGTAGGTAGAGTCTAAATTTAATCTCGGATAAAAATACTATGAAACAAGGAAATAGACGAATTTGTCGTTGGGTCGATTTACGACATTGTTGTAATTACATCCGGGGGATCTGTGAGCTATCCGTTCTCTAATGACATTGATTTAACGTTGAATCCACACGGTTATATATGTTTAAGTTATAAACCTATTTTGTTATCTACATCCTTTTACTGTTTTACATAACTGGTTGGTAACTTATCAACATTATTTATAAATTATTAAGTTTCGTATGTTTAATGAGATAAGAAATACTCAGCAGAAATAAAATTTAACATGCTGAGAGATATTCTTGGTTTGTTATGTTCATAAAGAATCATTACACCAGCAGTTAATGTAATTTACAATTTTAAAATCTGAGATATTTATAATCTTCAGCATTTAGTGTTATATGGACACGTGTAGACTTTAATTCTACACAATTAAGAATTGTCAGACACTGTCAACATTTCTCCACCCACTAGACTGATTATTTCACGCGATTGATAATAATTAACTAAAATTGTCATCATACAGACAACAGTGTGGATTTATCTCAAGGTTTTGCATGCAATCGAACCAAGATGAAGCGGAAACAAACTAATTATCTTACATCAGGCTCGGCGGAATACTATAAGATGTAAACACACTTGCTTCTAACAATGATAATTTCAATCATTAGTTTGTACATAATTTAGACTTAATTTGATGTTATTTAGACTTAATTTGACTTTATTTACATTTAAGCTGATAAATAACAACTTGCCATTTAAATAATATTACTTAATAAAATAATAATCCTATAAATTTGTCATATTATGTAGGTATGAATTGCCAAATGTGAAATACATCAATTTCATCAATTTTAAATATCAATTTTTATAATATCAATTATTATACTAATTGATAATTAATATCACTTTTTGATGCCGAATATGGTTTGTGAGATATTGCATACTCTTATCAGATTGTTATAAATACAATCAGCTTATATTGATAGCTCATAGTTATGAATAATTGTTATCATAATGTTAATTATTACTTAGGCTTACTGTTATCATATTGTTATCATCTATTGAAATTTGTTCTTTCTTGCTATCTATTTAGTCATAATCAATTGTTACATTTAGCATTAATTAACAATATATTTTATGTTACAATTACAGATTATTAGATTTTTTATCAAATACTGACCTCGTAATGCGGATTAGAATGCGTAATTATCTTATCGTCTCGATCTTTCCAAATAATTTTTGGTGCAGGAAGACCAGAGGCTCGACAAAATAATTCAATATCTTTGCCCTCAACTTCCAGGCGACGACTTGTCCACATGTAAATCTTGGCTCCTTGTTAAGAAAAACAAAATTATTTTAAAAAAACTAAATTTTGACACTTATCTGCTTCATATTTATTTTAAATGTAAAATTATTCAATATTGTATTTCATAGAAATCTAAATTTAGATTTCAATTCAGAAGTTATGCTGTAATAAATCAATGATAATCAAAACACGCCGTTGTGTACAAAATCTTTCAACTATTATCAACAATTAAACTACTATCATAGCTTGTTCTCATGGAGAGACAGTTTTGAAATTTAATGCTAAAGAAATTCTAAATTTTACAGCGATTGCTACTGTTACTAGTGTCCAATATTCTTACTGTTTCAGTGTGGCATATTATAGTCAACAACGCTGAAGTAAAAATTCTTTAATTCATTTTTTCAGATTAATTTTATAGTTAATTAAAATAAATGGATCCTTGAATGACTAAGTACCCTCCCCCCCCCCCTCATTTAAAGTGTAATTTAAGTCCTGTCGTGACAGCTTCACAAGCGTGAAACTACTAACCCTCTTATAAAAAATATTCACAAATTCAATTCTTAGAATATGTAAAGAGATAATAGTAAAGAAATTGATTAGTCTACCCTGATTTCCATTATCTCTCTCCATACAACTGGAGCGCAACGCGCTGGTAAGAGATCCTATAGAAACACAAATAATATTTTATTATTAACATTCGTAAAAATGTATGGAAAAGCAATGGTATATTATACTACTCAATGAAAAGATCAGAAGAATTCTAAATTTCATTCAATAATCTGCATTTCACACGTAAAAATGAAAAACCTTGTTTGGAACGCCTTTGTCTGGATAATAGACCAAATCGTTTTGCACCACCTGGAATCTTTTCTGTAAAAACAAACTTCAATTAATTATTGTCTCCCTTTTCATTGTTTAATGACTCAAATTATGTAACAATAAGAACTATTGAATTAAATTTTCTAATAACATTTCTAACAATTTTCTTTGCCTTGACTTCTGACAATAATTGTTTGTTAATTGTATACAATATTATTAGTAGAATCCATCAATTGAACCATATTATACTTAAACTAACATGCAGAAATAATATTCAAAATAATTATAAACAAGAAAACACTATTATGATCTTCCCTTCTAATTTACAAATAAATTTCTAAAAAGAATATGACAGATAAGCTTTTTTTTTAAAAGACTATTTGTACAATTGGCAATATGATACCAAAGCGAAAAAGGATCGCCCACCCTAATAGCTGTACGACCCTGCCTGAAAAAAACACATAAGTGACATCAAGAAAAGAGTAATCAAGGTTATGTTTCAACATTTCATTAGAAAACCTTCATGCTGTTTTTACAGACCTACAACGAGAATGCGTGTTGATGCGACGCGTTTTGTTGGTGTCTCGGCGATGCATGTGTATTCTCCAGCGTCGTGATGATTGACACAGTTGATGTAAAGCCGAGACACGGTTGAACTCATGGACAGAGATTGTTTCTCAACAATGCTCTGAATTTGATCATCGTATTCAAAAGGGTCGTTCATATAGTTCATTTCTTTGTTCTGCAAATTGCGAGTTGATATTTTAAATCTGATTTTAAAAGTAACATATAAGCCAATAAATTAGGCCTACTTACAAATAATATTTATGCTGTAAAACTATGTTTATTTTGTTGTGGTTATGTTCGTTATAATTGAATCATCTAGCGTGAAGTATTATAATAATTATAATTATTAACTTCTATGAATTTGAAATAGAATGCAAGTAGATAACAATTAAGTAGAAATAATTAAGCCATTATATACTACATTTCAGAATTTTACTACACCGTGTGTGTAAATTAAAGTTACATATAATGATAATCGGTTAAATGAATAATGATTCAGAAACGAGCCGAATAGATAAATATAAAAATTGACGAACGATCAAGTAAATCAGTCAGAAACATCAAATATTATAGTGTAAAACTCTTTATACATTAATTTTAATAATAAATTTATACACAAGTTTAACGTCTATTAAAACTGAAAGCAATATTTACATTGATAGTGTTACAATGTTCAATACGAGAAAAGCAAGTTGAAGCAACAACAATAAGCTTCAACATAAAAAGTTGATTATGGTTCGTATACAATGGTATGGATTATTTTATAAATTTACTATATAATTTTTTTTAGACTATCCAATATTATAATGAACAAACTATAGTAATTCATTGTACATTGTACATTTATACTTTGTTTAATACCTATAAAATCTATATATATTCAAAAAAATAAGAAATACATGCAGACTTACATTGTATTATGT
>JAQIXG010004508.1:0-12817 GCA_034700105.1 Oconnorella tubifera
GGTAAACTACTTTAAGTATGCTTATATTTCACTGATGAAAACTTAACTATATTGTGCTCTGGTTATTTTTGGCTCAATTCACAAAATAAAAGAGTCAAAACATTCAAAAATTAGGAAATAACAAACATAACTGTAGATATAAAGGCCTACAGCCTATGTACATTGTTGAATATATACTTTATGTAATGCAGAATAAAACATAGTTTACATTTTATAAATATATTAAAGTATGCTCTAAAGACATTGAAATCATATTTAAATAATTAAATTCTGAAGGCCTAAACTGCAGAATTTAATTAATACGACCTTTAAATGTGATCATCTAAAAAAATGGTTATAGTAAAACTTGTAAAAATTGACATTTTAAAATAATAATCCATGTAAACATTGTATTGGCACATTCCCATCAAATAAAAGCGATTAAATCAATATGCACCATTTCAATTCTGATTAAAAAATCTCACAATTAGGCCTACGGTTTTAATTTGTATGTAATCATTAAGGTTGTTAATGAATTGAATCAAAACTGTGTAAATAGTAATACAATATAAATAACAAGTTCTATAGAAAATTGTTTAAATATTACAATCAAAATGACAGAATCATAGATTATCTTACCGTTTTTAGGAAGTAAATGATCGAATCTTCTATAGCTTCAATTTACAATTACGCGATGACACTTAAGATAAAACTTGTATTAGTAATCCTCACTTATGTTAGTTGAAGTAGTAAAAATTAAAATCTCAAAAGTTTCTACAAACTGGCTTCGGGTCTATTTATTGATAACATGAATAATCCTGTCAACACAAAGCAACAGCTAGTGTTCAATTGTACTGTTAGGCGTATATTGCAGCAGAAATAACTGATCAATGTTGCACGCACACAAATCAATCGACTTAACAAAAGAAGACACTATTAATTATTATGTCTCTCGCTAAAAACTGCCAGTAGCCAGAACGTGACTTTCTCTGAGGCTACTGTTTATGATCTAGCCATCTGGCTGTAATCACTCTACCAAGCTTGCATGCAGCGCTTATTCAGTTATATCAGAAAAATCAGTCATATTTCAAGCAGCTTATTAGTTTAATTTTGCGAGTTGTAAATTATCTCGTTATTACAATCATGAACGTGAACAGTTTTAAGAGAAGGGGCTTCACCTCTCCTTCGGTTATTTTAAAATTCAGAAATGTACGATTTTAATCTCAGAAGATATAGGAAAATAATTCTGATTGCAATTATATCAGTGTGTCGAACCGTATTTGAATATAAAAGACGGGAGGCCGTGTAAAAGAATAGGCATGCAATGACATAGTTTTTCCCTATTAAATTTTGATAATATTGAAAGCAAAGTTATTTTAGAGAATTATGATGAACTGTTTTAATGTGCTTTCGCTTTATACTCATTATTCATCGCTCTTACTTGTTCCTGATCATAAAAATTTAAAGTGTATACATTTCTAGCTAAAAGTCATGAATCTTCAAATGCTAATCTGATATTCCCCTACTATAACAGCCCTCCCCCCCTTAGCTAAAAATGATAGTGTCAATTTAATCATGCACTATTTATATCCGCATCCTTCTCTCTGTTTCCATCAGTGACCAGTCCACCTCGTTTCTGCGCAGTTTGTCATTCGATCCAAATCGGAAAATGTCCAAATGACTAACGACCCACTCTAGTCGACTAGACGGACAGAATTACACGTCAATAAATCTTCGCCTTCAAACGGCTAGGTGTAATTCATCAGTCCAACAACTGACACGATATCAAGGCTAGAAGTTTAGCTGCAGAAACTGACTTTGGGTCATATCGGCTATTCATCAATAGCAAGTTATCTAAAGAAAATAGCTATTATCAGAATCAGATAAATGATTGTAGATATTTCACTTAATTGTACTAGACGAGATTTCCGGGACCCAGGGAAAGTGTTAAAAACGGGGATTTTTATTTTCAGGAGTCAGTGCATACAATTTACATAAATTTTTTTTTACTTTGTTCGTCTAAATGAGAAAAAGTAAAAAAAACTGAACTCTCAAAAAAATATATCTATTAAGTTCCGACTATAGTGATTCTGAAAAATATGGCTGAATAATAATTGTAACAAAATGTTTAAAATAATGTCAAATATTCATTGTGGCATTTATTTCTCGATTTAACAATATTCCTTAATTTTTCTATATCGAAAACTACCGATATTTGTGAGAATCCAGTAAAAACCATGTCGAAATATATAGTGTCATAGCGATCAGGTTAAATTGTAAGTTGTTTGATCTTCAGAGAATAAACAAAGATTACAGAGGTGATGCACGAATAAGAGCGAAACGCTTAAAAGTTCATTTTTTATTGTTTTGTTTGTATTAAAGAAAATTATCACAAGTTCTCAATCTGCAGGCTACACTCACTGACTATATCAGAATGCTCTGATAAACTCATTTTTGAATACAAAATGTAAAACAGCCTAATAATCTGAACTTTAAAAGAGTTTTGCTATAGTTGAATAAATATATAAATATTAAAATATTAATTCCATGAAATATTATATAGGACTATTTATTATTTATTTCGCTGATTTATTATATTAGTTATTTGCCTATTTAATATTAGAATAGTTGTCCAAAGTAAATTTGTTAAATGAATCTTGATATAGAAACATTTTAATCAAATCTGATTCATTTTTTCATTATAACAAATGACACTTAAGTATCATATCTAAAGAGTAGATTTCTATAGTTTCTCAATTATTACAAAAAAGCATTACACATAGATTCGAGCACTCACAAGCCAAGTTGCATTATTCTTACGAATCTATTCTCTGTCTTGTCAAAACTAATACGCAAACATGATTGATAAATAGGCTCCTAATGTCAATATCATGCGCAGTCTGTTTGATAGATGGCCTCTAGAAGTTGAATTATGGCAGGAAAGCAATAAAAAGCTTTACATTCAAACGGCTCACCATTTATGTTCTATGCGTTCAAAGGCCTCGCTGTAAATCAAGCGTCAGGTCGAATAAATATTTTGTTACACAGTATCGCATAGGCACACATCTGCTACGCTAAAATTATCTTTCATCGAATCATTATGGAAGGGTTCGTTTGAGAGGGTATCACTCGGGGTTAGACTCACTTGTTACACCAAGAACCGTGAGAGTTGGTCATTAAATGTTATTTATGAGTGAAAGACTGACAGGCGCGCATAATTAACGATGTTATTGCTAGCTAGCTTTTCAGATAACACTACCATCAATCATAGATATGGGTTACATCCGTTACTGCTTCACTCTCTCTCTCTCTCTCTCTCTCTCTCTCTCTCTCTCTTTCTCTCTCTCTCTCTCTCTCTCTCCGTCTTGTTCTCATTCTCTCTATCTGTCAGTTCGTTTGTCTGTCATTGTGTCAGTCAATTAGTCATTCAGTTATTCATTTATTGCTTCAGTCACGCATTCAATTAAGCATTCAAGCAAGTAGTCAATAAGGCAAACAAGCTGACTGAAATATTAGATAAGGTCATCATTTTACCATTAAAATTAGATCTCGTTATACGAGATATTATTATAAGCCTTCTCATTTCTTTGAATTTCGATTACAAACTGCTTCAGAATAAGGCAGGTTTCAATAGATCTAAGTTTATTATGAAGAACGATTATTACAGCAAGTTATTTTACTACAATTAAACCGGAAGGATATCAAATAATGTCAAAAAGTGAATTATAGACATATTTTATTGATGACACTTTATATATACTTGATTCAATAATAATTTGTGCAGAAGCAAATTTTTTTTGTCAAAAGTAAACAATAATAATTATCATATTATAATGGCTATTTTGTCATTATAAATATATAATATCGCAATTTTTTGGAGATATATCATAATAATATTAGAAGTTCAAATTGTATATTATCAGCCAGAGTAATAACGCGCTGTCAGTTTCGCGATATTTATTATTTCCTACGAGACTAAATTCTGAGACGTCTGCGCCAGTTATAGCTAAGCTGGCCGTCTTGTCACGTTCTTTCATATTTATTGTTTCCTGTTAGGCATGTATTCAAATTACTAAAAGGGGAAATTTTATATGTATCGGAAAGAGAGACAAGAGATGATAGACCAACTATAATATTATAGCCTGTAATAATGTAAAGGCTTATTTGTATCTTTGTAAATTTTGAATAAATAAACTGATGCATTATTTTTTACGGATTTTACTATATAAGGTTGAATACTTTCTTTCGCTTCAGGGTCAAACACGTTCATATATAATTCTATATCATAGAGACATAGTAGAATAGAATATAGATATTTTTACATATTTGGTCTTGAAAGACAAAAAAACATAAAATTTCTAACTTTTTATACATATATATCAAATAATATTTAAAATAACATTTCATATTAAAGAAGTATAAAAACAACTAAGATTCCGATTTTTAACGATGGTGATTTTTCTCACAGAAAGCTTATATATGACCCTTATTGATATAAAAATATAGCGATTTGATTTTGTCGTACATTTTGATTTAATGCTTGAAAACATTTTAAGATCAATCGCACTTTATGTCATATATTATTTTGTTAACAAACACTTGTTTATAAACACTTGTTAACTGACACGCGTGATGTCGATTATATTAAAAAGTTATCTTATTTATTATCTATGGGGTGTACCAACGGCGAATATTTTATTAGATTTGATTTATATACCCCTTTAATAATTCTAAATATCCTCCTCGCCCCGCCCCTCCTTCTCCTCAAGCCCATACCTAAGATGAGTTCAACGTCCGGAAACCAAAAAAAGAGAGAGAGGAGGGGGGGGGGAAGCAATTACCCTCAAACAATTTAATTTTTAGTCCTAAATATATAATGTATAAAAAATTATATTATATTGTATACAATTACATAAAATCTAAAACGAATCGCTGATGGTCACAGTTGCTGACAGTAAAAGCTGTAAGTTTTATTTCTTTAGTAAAATTAATTGTATGCATCCATCGAATTTACTTGATTTAGCATTTCTTCTATGAAATAAAAATGTCACAATAAAAATATACACGATTATAATATAAAGTGAATTATCTTTTCCGGCTCATTCTCTGTGTTAGAAATCTATATCGACGCCTCGATGTATTATTATCGTAAGCGAAAGGTTCATAGATGAATATTTATGACGAGTCAGCTTTGGTCGCAAGACATTGGCAGTATATTTGACTTAACTGCCCGCACGAGACGCGTATTATTGTTTAAAACATATAAAACATTTTATATCGGACCACAGAAATGATATCTGACAAAGTTATGAGCAATTTTAGAAAATATCGAAAAGACCTGGTGTAGCAGAACACATGTTGAGAGTTGAATGTTTCACATAATAAAAATGTGAAACATAATTTATTATTTTATGTAGTGAATATAATTAGAATTAACAAAAGAAAAGTTCTGTTTTTTAATAATTTGAATGACTAAATAAAAGCAAGAATAAAAAATAAAAGCAATAATAAGAATAATAATTATTTTAAATTCATAACAGGTATTTCAGACTGAGCAAATGGTTTACATATTCTATGCCAAAACGGCATGAAAGATCAATTTAGGGAGCTCAACTGCATCGCTTAATGACTAGTGCGCTTGATCAACGAAAGAGCGCACATGTCAGACGAATCAGTTCAGAACACTCACATCACAATTCCCTATAAGATGCAACACCTGATAAGCACGAAGTATTATTGAACTATCTTTCAATGTTTATTTATTTATTATGCAATTTCTAAATACTAAGATTTCAACCTACGGCTATCAAACTTGTAATGATATCATTACTGAAGAGAAAAGAGGTTCAGTATTAAAATATCATAATTAAATTACTAGGCGTTTGATATTTAAATTTAATGTGTCTATTGCTCTAGTTAACATGTTTAATAAATAAATCATTCAGTTTAATGCACATAAATCACTCTCTGATATCGGTTATAAATAATTAAATATATTTAGGGCGCCACCTGTCGACTTTTATAATAAATGAAGTAATAAATCGAAAATGTATAAATCGATCATGATAAGAATTGGCAATATAATCAATCAAAATAAAACAGGACCGCTGAACAGAGTGATTAATTGGGAAATTTATAATATAATTATAATTAAGACATGTTTGCGAACAATTATAGATTACAATTTACAATGTTCATGTTCATTACAATGTTCATTGTAATGAACAAGGTTTCTCATTAATTAATAAAGTATATAGTATACAACAGACGAAAAGGATTTGAAATAAATTCATTCAAATTTTCAATTAATTCAGTTTAACATCCTTCACATATATTAATTAATTAACCTAAGTTTTTCTTGTGTAAGTTTTTATTTTGAAATATAAATTATAAATTTACGTAAATGTGTGATACAAAAATGTAAGACTGTGATAAAGGGATTAGTGTTTAAATGTATGTCCCAAAATAGAGTGCAATTATGCAACTACAGACAATTATTAAGGAATTCCAATTTTTGTGCATATAATATTCAAATATTGCGGCATAATTTTTAGTTCTCTTTTAATCACCCAAGAAAGATGTGTAATCATATGCCATATGGCTGTAAAATCAAATCTAAATGAACTTATATAATTATTATTAACTAAATTAGCTTTATATGATTTAATTTTGTTATTAGAATATTGCTTAGAATTGCTAGTTTGTAATGATCTCGAACAATGGCTGAGAAATTTACTAGTATAGTTAACTTTCTTATAATGTGACATCAGCACAAAAAGTTTATTTATTGATATCTCCCTTGGTCTGCAAAACACCAAGTGATGAGTGAGCATTTGATTCATTACGAGCCAGTTTTGCACAAAAGGGTATAAAATAATTTTAGGCTTAATTTATTATAAGGCTAAAGTAATTGTATAATTTAATACTATTAATGATATACTTGATATAAATTTTAAAAGATATAATATATAAGAATTAAAACAAAGACAGGCATGTTGCAACAACATATATTTAAAGTAATACAATTATAAATAGTAACATATAAAACCATGAATCTAGTACTTTAGTAGCTAAAATTTTTAGCATTAACAGACTATTAAATATAAAAAATTAAACTTTTGACAAAATTAGATGCAAAATATTTTAATTCTATTAAATTAAGTTATGCATATTTGAAAAAACAAGAAAAGTTATTTTGCTATATGATTAACATTTAAAAGCTGACATAAAATATTATTCATATATTTCAACAAGCAGACACTACTTAATAAGCATCATTTAATAACGAAGCGAGTCTAATTAATGAATGCATCTTCTTGAATATTGAATTAGTTCAAAATTAAAAGCAATTTACATAAACATTTACTTTAAAATAAAAAGGATACAACAACGAATAAACTACTTAAAAACAGTTACACATAACAAAATAAAATGAACAATATTTGATTAAAACTGACTGATTGAATGAAACTGAAACAAAGAAACTAATTAAGCTAATTAAATAATATTGGACAATTACAATAACTAAGAAATCTATAAGTTTTAAACACCATAGCAATTAGTGCTAACGTAAAAAAAAGCAAAACTTAAACAATTTCAATATTGGAGAAAGTCAGAATATAAGCAAGCATCTAGAATTTTTGAAAAATCATATCAGTTACATTGAGATTAAAAGATATATAATACCGAGGCTTTTCACCAATGCATTATTGTTATGATCTGATAATATATGTTAATAAATTGTACTCTAAATCATTCTGTACGCGTGCTGGCACAAACCATTATAAATTATAACATTGAGCCTTTCAATTTGTTTTTTCAAATTCTAGTTAAATTTTGGTCAAATACTGAAGTGTCTCAAAATTGAAATATTCAGAATAAGATTATATTTGAAATACTATGAAAACACCGGTCATCAGTTTAGACCCAGACTGTGAAAAGGATTTTCTTCATTACATATCAGATGTAATCTTCATCATAACTATTTAATTTCTTTAAGCATAAAATTGATATTACAAGTAATAATATTAATAAATACATATATACAATGAATGTATCATAATGAAAATATAATATATATAATCTTGCTATGAATATTAAAATGAACTCAAATTGATTAAATGTGGCAATACACAATAAGCTAAGATTAGGTTAAATTTTAAAATTATTCTTAACCAAACTTAATGCTTGTAAGTTCTTTATTTTTGCACAATATAAAGCAATTCAAATGTTAAATATATCATTTATTTTCAAAATAAAAAATTAATTCCATAAATTTGATAAATTTATTCATTTACAAACGATCATAATCATTATATATTTATATTGACAATTTAAATATGATTTTTAATATCTTATTCAACCACTTTTAAATCTACAAAAATTGCTCAAACATGCAAATGTTTGAGGGAATATACAGATGAAAAAAAAATCAAACTAGACAAAAAAGTAATCAAAGAGAACAAATGATTAAAACAAATTGAGAATAAATAAATTAATAAACAATAAATTTCTAAAACTACTTCAAAAAAATTTCTCCTAAACCACAATGTCTAATTTCTACACAAAAAACTTCAATGAAATTTATATATCAAAATAACATTACTTTTAATAACTGCTTAATTTTAAAATTAAATGACTAAATTAATTAAATTTCAACTGTATCCATTCATTTTTGTCAACAATGCTAAACTATAAAAGTAATTTTATTCATTAAATAATTTAATACCTCAAAAATATTAACAAATTATCATTAACAATATTACTGCCAATTTATATTATACCATATAAGTCTTTATAATAATAAGATTTAATAAAAAGTGTTGAATGACATATCGACACAAGTATATCATACTATACCACTCCATAATGAATAAATTTTAAGCAGATTGTCAATAAAAAACTTCTTTCTATATACTTATAACTTCGAAACATCACCTTATATACAAAATACATACAGAGCTATAAAATCCACACAATGAATATACCATGATGAAACTGATTTCGCAAATAAGCTTCAACCCATATGACATAATATCAAAGGAACATTAATGTTTCCATGCAATTGTCTGAGTCCATCAATAACGTGGTGAAAAGCTTAAAATCTGCGACACTTTAGACACCTCCTCCGCTCCCTGACACTCTCCCAAAATTCTCTTAAAACTCGGACTGTGTATCACAAAACTAATATCCGGTGGACTCTGCTCGCTGAATAAAATCTTATTCAACCCAATAGGAGTGCTCCCATTCAATGCCCACTCGCACTCCGGGGTTCTAAAACAAATCCTCGAAGCAACAGCAGCAACGGACTGCATCCTCTGGTCATCAGGACTCCGAGTGTTGAGTCTATGACACGGAGTGCTTGTTCGGGTTGGTTCCGGTGACGCGATGGCTCGACACCAGTCACTCGAAGGTGTCAAACAGCTGAGATCCTTGATGGGTGAGAGCCAAGATGGGCTTGCGAGTAGAGCAGCCGCCCCTCGAAATGGCGTGAATAACATCAAACTATCGTCATCATCTTGCCGAAGCGGCGTTCTCATTATATTTATCGGCGATTCCAATTGGAGGTTGTCTTCATCTCGGCCGATGGGAGAACAGTTTGTATCCTTATTTAAACCAATCACATCTTGTTTCACATCAGATATTGAATCTTCCTGTTTTATTATTTCTGATGGACTGTGGAGGATTTTAAATTCTTGCTTGCGTCTATTACGGCGGTAAATCGTTGGTTTAGGGAGACCTTTTTGAATGTCATTTGATGTCATTTCATTTGATGCAATCCCTGAATCAACAGCACAAACTTGATTGTTTTCATTTCTACAAGCGAGAGAGTCAAAATTAAGATATGCCAATTGTTCCCGAAGCTGGGATGTGTTAAGACTTCGACTTAAAGATTGACTCTCATCGGAGTCAATGGGTGAAGTAGTTGGTAGCATCAGATGAACGGATGAACCTGTAAGTGAGAGATTCAAACTCGAGTCCAGTTTGATTTTTTCTTCATCTATCAATGCTGCTTTAGATCGCGTTCTAGTGGTATACTCGGATGGGTTAGAGCATCTTTTCTTTGCGACTGTAATAGGAAGAGAACATTGCCTCTTTGTGGCAGATGATAGCCTCGTGTTTGTGCTAGTGTTCAGAGTGGAACTAACAGAATCTGAAAGTTATGAAAGTTACTCAAAATTGAAATTGAATCAGTGCAAAATAATTGAAAAATAAGCTTTAATATCATATCTGATGACGATGGTCATTTTATTCAAATTCTAAATAAGAAAAATTGATATTAGAGTTTTTTTAATTTATAGATAACAAAAATTAACAATTAAAACTTACTACTAAGTTGAACAGATTCAGATATCACGTTTTGATTTGCATTAAGAAGCCATGCTTGATTTCGTCCTGTTGTTGTATAACAACTAGACTGTGATGCAGTAGAAAAAGATCCTTTGTTGGACTGGTATGGAACAAATGCGTACGCGTGTACAGTTGAAGGCTTGGGCAGCAGTGGAACTGGACCTGACAAATGACACTTGATGATAAAAATTAC
Source organism: Oconnorella tubifera (assembly GCA_034700105.1). Taxonomy (NCBI): domain Eukaryota; kingdom Metazoa; phylum Annelida; class Clitellata; order Enchytraeida; family Enchytraeidae; genus Oconnorella; species Oconnorella tubifera. The sequence continues at coordinate 10,523 of JAQIXG010004508.1, forward strand.
ACTGTAAATTTATCCAGAAATTGTTTATTTTACTACTTTTGGAAACGTTTACATTACAGAAAATGGCACTAAATAACAACAATCAAATGCAAATAACAATACATGAAAATTCAGTTTAGACGACGAAACTGATCAATACTATATTAATAACGATAATAAGATTTCAATCTCAAGTTTCTATTATCAAGAACAATACTTCTATCAAATATCTTCACTTATTATAACTAAATGTAAATATTAATTTACATATTAAAATACCAAAGAAACATTTATAATCACCTTTTCTAGAGCTATGTCCATTAGACATAGAATTGAAACTTTTATCACTTTCTACTGATTCACCAGTCTGCACTGTATGAGTGACACCAACTGAACAACAAAGCAAATAACAATAAAATAAACTTAAAATCCAAATTAGAAATAATCATAACAAAACGTTATACTATAGACACGCGATAAAATTTCAATTCATATCATAAGTGTAAGTAATATAAAATTAAGAAAAATATTAATACCAGTTAATACTAAATCTACAACATACAAAAAATTATTGCAATCGTCCAATTAGTTGAATGCTTTATGAAGATCTGCTTACTATCATACTATTAAATATAACGATCTTGAGTGAAATTTAAAAAATGCTTTTCCAATTTTAAAAACACTTAATTGCCACATTTAAAAAAAGTTTATTACTTTTAAAAGCCAGAACTTATAGAATTTAATAAAACTAACTAAAATCAAAATAATTTTACCCTCTTTATTGCTACCCCGGGTTGAACCCTTTGCCTGCTGCCTCAAACAAGCCACACCCCCTGACAGCATGTCACTGCGCAGCGTCCAATAGGAACAGCCGGATTTACTGGGTGGGTTGGGCTTCTTTCGTACAAAGACGTCATACAGTGACAGATTGTGACGTATGGAATTCTATTCAATTAATTCATATTTGAAGATTTTACGAGATTTATTATAACGATTAATTCACAACAAATATATAATATTACTTATTAAATGCATAACAAATGAAAAACAAACACAGTTTTCTGCTGTTCGCTTTAATCTTAAACTTATGAATTAACATCTCTTCATATTTTTCTGACTAGAATTGTATAAAAGTTTTAAATTCGTTGATAATTCAATGATTAGAAAGATTTAGCTTAAAATTTACATCATAACTTTGACTAGTTTCTACTAAGCACAAAAATACAACCTTCCATCCTTGATTTGCTATATGCTTGTAGTAAGGAAAACGTGATTCAATCCAGTCATATATTTCTCTCAGTGTCATCTTGAGATCAGGATGACTGCATAGAGCCATTTGAATGAGATTCATATAGGAATGGGGAGGGCGCTTTCTCTTATCATGGGTTTCTTTAGATGCCCGCTATTGTATAAGTATAATTTACAACATTGATTTATAAAATAATAAAAGATAAAAAAGGTGTGATAGTATATAGTAAGTACAGTCAAGTATTTGAAGAAATAAATAACAAGATAATGCATGAGTATTTTGTTAAATTCAAAATGTATTGCAAATACTTCGCAAGTATATTGTATATCAAATGAATTTACAACAGAGTTTGATCGGCATCATAGTATTCAATTATTCAATTCATTAATTCTTTATGAAAATAAGTATGAAACTTTTACGAAATGACAATCCATACTGAGATCAAGTTTGGCACACATAAAGGTTTCAGCCTTCAATAGATGTATTTCGATTAACTTTCGATGATTAATCAGACGATAAAATTTAAGATAAAACTTAAAATTACCGGAACAGCTTGTATATGTGATTCTATATCAACTGTCCCCAGGCTCTCATCGCAAATAGATTCAGACCAATCAGACATTGATTCCCTTCTGCAACTTGATACTGTAACAGAGAAGAAAATGAAAATTTATAATAAAATAAGTTCTATTAAAAATTTTCATTTGTAAATTAAACTGAATGTAAGATTTTTGCAATAATTCAAATATAATATTAGTCATATTAATTAGTGCATAACCGATTGGCATTTTTATGCCAATTCCGGATACCGGATTTCCGAAATTTGAATTTGCCGATTCCGGATACGATCCGGATAGTTGAGAATATTTTTATTAGATGTGTTACAGTAGTTGTGAAGGGGGGGGGGGGGTAAAGGGTGAAAAAAATAAAACATTTTGCAAAAATGAACATTATTTCTGACGACCTTTTTTAATTAGGGGGGAGAAATTTAAAAAAAAATTGAGGGGAGAAATGTAACATGTGATTAAAAAATATTACATATTACTCCTGACAACCTTTTTTGTTGT
>JAQIXG010004509.1:0-12815 GCA_034700105.1 Oconnorella tubifera
TATATATAGACATATAGATATATGGAGACAATTCAACCAATGAGAGAAGAACAACACAATCTGTCGCCGATGCATCGACGAAAAAAATGAATATGCTTATTCTTCAAGCGACGTCGCGGCGATACAATCTGTTGCTGGATCGAGAGCTCGAGAGCAAGTTGTATCGCCGCGACGTCGCGGATACATCACCGTGATACATCGGCGACAGATTTTGCGAAGGTGCAGGAAACGTTGCCGTTGCATCACGGTGATGCATCAGTTGTATAGCGCAACGTAACCGCGACGTCGCGGCGAAACAACTTGTTGCCGAACCAATAGCCCGACTGCTCGTTGTTTCGCCGCGACGTCGCGGATATGTCGCCGTGATGCAACGGCGACGTTCTCTGCACCCGGTGGAAAATCTGTCGCCGTGGCGTCGCTGCGACGTCGCGAATACGTCGCGTCGATGCATCGGCGACAGATTTTCGTGTTGCCCGACGTGAGAGCAACACTTGTCACGCGACGTGAGAGTAACACATGTCGCGGTGTGAATCGACCATAATCAACGACATGTGATCAAAAGACCAAAAATCAATTATAACTGAATAAATTAACTGATCAATTTTTATAATGTGAACGTTTTGTATTATAGCACTTGGCACATGTTGTGCACAAGATAGTGAAGAATGAAAACGAAGCAAGGTACGCATTATCTGGAAATTTCAATAGTTATTACGTGATTATAGCTGATTATAATGTTATTTTAGTTAAATCATGATTTTTATTTTACTAATTATGATTCAGTGTTAGAAAAATAGCTGAAAAATAAGAAACAAACTGCTTAACAAATGTGTAAAATTGTTCTCATGCTCTCGTGCGTGATGCAATATTGAATGCAAGCTGTGCACATTTTATGCAATAAAGTAACCCGACATTGTTAGTAAAAAAATTGTAAGGTAAAAGGTGTTAGTTAATTGTTAAACACCTTTTACAACTATTTAATAAAAAAAGATGATCACGTAATCTTATGGACGAAAATCTTCCTTTAATATGAAATACCGTCTACGCCACTGGATTACTTATTACTTATAAATTTGGAAATATATCCATGAAATTGATTCAAACTGTGGCGTAACTACCAAGGTAGCAGCTACAGCAATGCTGCGAGGCCCGGACGTGCGGGGGGGGGGGGGCACGGCCCGACCCAAATAAAAAATGTGAGCAATTAATTATCAGGCTAGCAGTAAAAATTGTAATTGTAGTTGTAAGTTGCAAGTAAGCTTATGTGGTGAAAGTGTGCCATAAAAATTGAGTAATCACTTAAAAAAAGTCTTCAATGTCGGAATTGATGTTATGTTGCCTTTTTTGGGAGTTCCGAAATTTTATTGGCCCGCGTACAAAAATTTGCTGTGGGGCCTGCCATCAGATTGTTACGCCACTGGATTCAAACTACCATATATAGGCCCATGTTAAATGTTTATAACTAAACTCGATATAAGATGCTTGTCTAAGTGAACAAAATTTCATTTGTTAAATAATTTTGTAACATTAACAGTAAAGTTATATATCAAAACTAGTGTACACTGCTTGTTAATAGCTATATGATAAATGTATTATTATATATTCCAGATATAATTTATCATGAAGCTCATAAAGACATGAGTTACGGCTGTTTAATTTTAATTTTAAAATAAAAAAGTATTGTACCTTCGAACTAATTTTAACGAACTAGTGATGATTAATAAACTTTACTGAATAATAATTTTGTCAATTGATCTGATGCATTTATGCTAAAAAATTCAACATTTATGTTTTTACACGATGTTAAACATTGTTCTTTAATTTCTGCATTGAAATAAAACATCACGAGGCATTTGATGTTATTTGTTTTTTTGTATAATTATATAAAATAATTGCTAATCTTGTTATTATAAAAGATTGACGTAATTTACGTTTACTTCTTTCAAAATTTGTATCGAAATCTAATTCTCATTAAAAAAAACCATAACTAAAATTCATGAATTTAATTCTTCAGTAACATTTAGGCTGATTGTATTGAGATTCCCAAAATCAACGCTAACTTTGTTTTTAGTTCAAATGCTCCTCATTCTAATTTTAAAGTTATAATTATTCTCAAGGATAGAAAATATCGTCAGACTAACATTACTGGAGACGTAGATTAATAATATGAATAAGATTAAGAGACTTAAAATACAGATTATTCAATTTGTGTGTAACCTAAAATAGAACAAATCTAGATTTTTTGTGGTAGCCCCTTTTTCGTAAATTATATGCTACAGTTTAGCTCCTCCCTCCTATAATAATTTCAGTGTGTAAATTTTGCCATCATTCAATCAATGGATAATACATATCCATTGAACTTTTTAGTAATCTTTTAGCATAACTAATTGATGATAGCAGCATAAAATATAAAGATTTATTTATAGAAAAGTAATGAGTTAGGAGTTACAGTTAAGAGTTTTTCAGTAAACAAAGTTTATTTGCGTTCGCGATATCACATCCCCAGTTTAAATTTTTTATTTAAAATTTAGAATAAAGTCATTTTTATAGTTATTTTTACATTGATCTTCGATAAAATTAAATCGTCAATGCCTGTTGTAATAGATAGGCCTACAGCGAAAAACGGCCCTGACTGCATAAACCCGACGAAACTGTCCAATCAATTTATTGTATTGACCTAACATTAACTAACATAAAACTAAACAATAATCATAGCACTAACACTAAATTTTATCTTAACCTTAATCCAAATCATAGCTCCGACTTTAACCCTAAGAATAAATTGTCGGAGATAATTATTCATCTAATTTACTATTGTACGTAGAATTTTAAATTGTAGTGTAGTGCAATTGTATATTAATTAGAATTTCGATTTCAATTAAATTAATTTTTTCACCAGAGATTAATTTGATATCTAAAATTTATTCTCTGCCCATGAATTTAATTTAAATTCAAATTCGGATAGTATGAATCGTCTATTAAGGTAATTTTAAAGCGAAATGTTGTAATTGCTTAATTTATAGAGTGCATATGAAGTGCATGATACTTTTGTTTTTCAAATATGCAAGAGAGAAACGAATCATTTAATCTCAGTGAATTAAAATTTAAAAAATCAGAAATCTACAGATGCTGCAAATTTAGAGGTAATGTTTTTAACAATAGATATATTTGTTTTCTAAATTTTCTAGAGTTGTATTATGTACAGTAATACAAAAAGAGACAGATTACTTAGGAAAGACGATTTCCTAAGACTTTTTAAACTATAAGAAATTTTGAGCAGCAAGTTGGCATAATTATTATATTATATTATAGATGAAAAAACATTTTATTATCGATGCTCAAAATACTTCTATATTATTAGTACTTTACAATATTTCTAGATTTAATTAGTTAAAATGTTTAAAATATTATAAGGGGGCAAACCAAATCCTCATTGCTCCCTAGCAAAAAAATCTATACAAATAATTTACATATTGCAAAAATTGTAATCATGACCGGTATTCTAACAATAGACTTTAGTTTGTGTTTTTCTAATTCTGTATTGTTTAATTTTACATAAAGTTTCAATAGTATCCCTTTTTATTTCATAAGTGGCGTCTATTTCAATCTTAATGCTCTGCAATCTATTGGGCTTTAGAAATATATACTTTGTAAAACATCAAACCATTCAGTCAAAAAAAACTAAAATTTGACGTTTCCTTCACCGTCAAGGGACGATCAAAGCAGGTTATACAAAACAATATGTTTAGAGAGATGCCTAATACGGTCGAAACAATTTATTCAAAAGAATCCGCATATGATAAAGAAAACGTCTAAAAAGTATATATATGATAAAATTTATAATGATATCGAAATGGCGCTGATTTTTATCAACCTTATTTGTTTCATTTCGTTAAGTTAAAGAAAATATCCAATTCAGTCCATTTCAAGGTATTACCTCTGTATTAAAAATATACATTTCGGTCAACAGAATCGGTGCATGGGGTATATGGGTAAAATAATCTGACATGCTGTGAAGGTGGCACAAAAAACGGTAATACAATGCATTACTTCATTGTTTTAAAATGATTTCATTGTTTTAATGAACTTATTGTTTTATAGCTGATTGTTCGGCACAATGTTTTAAGAATAACCGGGAATACTTGTACTTCGAACATCCATAGTAAAGAATGCAGATATGTCAGTATACCTGCCACCGAAATTCCGAAGCAAAGATTATGGATAAATATGTGGAAATCGTGATATGTGCAAAAATAGCTGTCAGTCAGACATTGCCGTTGAAATTTGCGAAATTGGCTACGGTGAGAATTTACATACTGTATATCAACTTAACTTTACCAAATATTTGTACAATTTTTTCTTTTATGTGCGTTATTATAATAAATTAAATATTTCATTTCTTATGTAATTATTATGTATTATTAAATTTTAATAAATAATGAAAATATACTCATTTTCGAATATATTTATTTTAATATTAGCATAGAATTTGTATTCTTTTTTTATATTAACTTTTTAGTCATAGCAAATTGAGTTTTAGTCTGTATATTAGAAATGTTAGTTTATTTAAATGGTTGATTGGCCACCTCCCCGAACATTTCAAAATAGTTGTGGAGTCAACGATCTTAGCCTAGCAAAAATGATGGGAGCTAAATGTATTAGTTTAGTTTTAAAATTAGACTTTTTTTATTTTTTTAGTCAGAAAAATTATGCACTCGTAGGCCAAATGATCATGTGCTAACCTTAAAAAGGTCATCACGGCATTTATTACAAGACAAAAATTGGTCTATTTTAGTCCATCTCCTTTACGATTAAATTATTGACATTGTCGGCTGTATTGTTATTAAAAAGGTAGTCGGGTACAAATAAAGTTGAAGAGTCTGAGTCGTTTTTACTGCACAGTTTTTATTTTATTATGTAGAGTTAAGATTCGGACTATATACTTAATATAAATATAACTTCCGTAATATTTATATTCCTTGAAATATTAATTTAAAATACTGTCGCAGTAAAGCTAAGGATCTGTTATGAAAATTCAAATTGTAGTATATCTCGCCTCTATTATATTAATCCCAAATATATAGCCATTTTTCTATAACCAATTATTTATGATAATTATTAATGTTTTACAATATTCTTTTAATTGCGAATGACTCTAAATAAAGATTACAAAAAATTTATTACTTAGGCCTATATTAATAAGTAAGGCCTGGTTCTATTTTGAGTAATTATACGTAATTTTAATGTTACATACAATTATATGTAATATGCAATTATATATAATATGCAATTATTAATTTCTATGAGTTATTAGTTATCTACAACCTGTTATGATAATATATACAGCATATAGCTTTTTAATACAAAGTGTAGAATCAACAATATTCCTAAATCTAAAAATCCTTTTCATTCTAATTTTGAGAAAAATAATGGATTTTAATTCTCACAAAATTTTAAAACGATAGGCCTACTTAAAATTTTAAAATTATTTCAATGCTATCTTGCAATTGGCAGTACATTAAACTATGTACTCCCTATTACTCATTTAAATCAACGAATTAAAATGAAATTTTGAGTTCAATCTGCATAAAAATCATACTGAATTCAATCATAAAATTAAGTCCGTTGTTTAACTTAATTTATTGCGTGCCATTGAATATATTAAAAAGACAAATCTAGTTAAGTTAAATCGCATTCAGTAATAAAATAAATGACTGCAATACGTTATGAAATAATATGCAAAATGCTATGTGTACTTTGACGTTATATAATGAAATCGTGACTGCAGTAAAGTAATCATTTTGAAATTCTTATTTTAGTTAAGTCTTCATCAACATCAATCAAGAATCTAAAAATCTTAAAGGTAAAACTTGTTATTGTGTCGTTAATATAAATTTACTTTTAATTTTAGTTATAAACTCCTACTGATCTTCTAAATTAATATTATACTGTTTAGATCGACTGACAATTCAGTTTATCAGCATTATTATAATTTTTATTTTCATAATCTTTACATATCACGCAATACACAGCTCAGCTATAACTCTATCATATTATTTTGATGTCATCCGATACATTACCATAATTATTGAAAAAAATAACTGAAATGAGTTTCCTAAGTGTGCAGTGTACATCGTATTGTACACATAAAATCTATTATTAACAAATTCGTAATTTTTTTGGTGTGGGTGAGATCATTGACACTTTATGATGATGTCAATTGTTTTTGTCTCCGACATAACATTCTCTCAATTTGTTTCACTTTTCAGCGCAATGGTGATGAATAAATATATTTTTTATTGTAGATATATCAGCACATATTTATTATGCATTATATATACACTTACATACAGTATTTTAAAATTTAAAACTGTTTTAGAAATGGCGTCTAGTTTCTTCTACACGCTCAGCTCTCTTCTACTGCTCACCTTTATTGGTACTTTGTACATTTTTAACAACATTATCTAGAATCTCGTGATTTTTTAATATTATACAATTTTTCTGTAATAATCCAAAAGCGTAATATTTAATTAAATGAACTGCAACAGTGCTTTAATTGCAATCTTTTGTTATGTATACATATTTTTAACGATAGGTCCAAAAAATGAAGTCGTGTCAGATAAATATTTGATGAATCTCAATACATCAATCGAGTACTTTATCTCATTCTAAAAAACAGTTAAAAAAACTAAACCATTTTTATATTAGATGTTAATATCTTTCTTTACGAAGATTTATTTTGTTTATATTTAAACTCGTTTTTATAGCCACGTGTTGGGCGCAACGATATCCCCAAGAAAAAGAATTCCTCAACATTGTTGATGCAGTCGTGACCAGTTCATGTGAAGAATTGAACAGATGTAGAAAGGATTGTGGACGCGGCTCTGGTATGATTCAGGATATTTGCAAGATAATGTAAAGTAAGAAAAATCCAATAAACTTTAGTCTTTGCTCATAAATACGTTGTTCAATTTATTTCGTTAGAAGAAGAAATACCTTTTTCTAATTTGCTTCTGTAAACGCTAAAAATTTCACATTTGACACAAATTCTATGCTAGAGTTGCAAACATTTACCTCGCTCCGTCTACTCGTTCAGCCTCTAAGAATGTAATCGACTAATTTTTCTGCTGAAAGAAACAAATAAGACGACACGAAATAACAGGAAATTTTGTTCAAATTTTATGTTATTTCTACTGTATGCAGAAAATGTTTGCGAAGAATCACCTGAACCGGCTCCAATCAGACCTTCGTAAGTTGTGAGAGACAATCCTCTGGGGATATGTATTAGTGGTAGAGGGTTAAGAACTTGCTGTAGTACTTGTCGTGTTGACAGAGTGGCTGACTTCAACCTATGCATGGGTCAGTGCTATATCTTGTACATGTAACTGCAGTTAAATGTGAAACTGTTTGAGTTTAATCATTGTAATAATAATAAGTATTCATATTGTATGAGCAACAGGTTAACTTTATAGTTACAGACGAATTAAGAATCATAGTCTAATTTTATTTGCTCAATTTTCAATAAATACTTTAGAAATTTTATTGTAAATAAATAAAAAATATCGGTTTTGCGTTATATAATAATACTGCAGTTTTACAATAATTGCAATAAGTGTACAATAGTTGATCATTACTGTATGAAATTAGTATTATAAAGCCAACGACTCATGATTGCCAGCTTATACGAGAGCAGCTATAAAATGAAAAAATTTGCTTTATCTTTCTTTGTTGTTTTAGAGCTTGCGCATTGATGTCGTCCTTGACTCGTTGAGCTACAATTAAAATCTATCAAGTTAGTTAATTATTATCAGCGTTTAGAAGTATTTTAAATACATGATTTCGGATAAAATGGTTTAAATACTTATGTAGCCATTTTCTGTTAGATTTCGAATCTTGTTTTTATTTAAATTCTTAACAAAATATACACACGGATACTTTGCTGAGCATTTTTGAAATAATTACAATTTGTTTAAAACACTGCTTAAGTAATGAGGGGTTGTGAAGACTGAAACGTCTCTCCCCATTTAGAAAATCAGAAACAAAAACCTGTAGTATTGACTTTGTAGTCAAATCTCAAAACTGGCGAATACTGAAATATTGGATATAACAATAGCGTGATTGCCTAAAAAGAATATAATTTTGACTTAAAGAGACTTAGGTTTTGAATATGACCTTAAATTTTAGTTTGACCTAATTTTATTGCTTGACCTTGACTTATAGTGAACTAGATTTTTGAGATGACCCTGAAGTTTTGTGACATGACCTTAACTCATAGTTACATTGATTTTTAAAATGGCCTTAAATTTCTGTTTGATTTAATTTTACTATTTTATCTTGAATAAGAGTGACATAGGTTTTTGCTATGACCTTGAATTTAGTTTAACTTGGTTTTCGTACTTATCGAACTAAATTTTGAAAATGACCTTGAATTTTAGTTTGACCTAGTTTTATGACATGACCTTGACTTAGAGTAGCCTAAATTTTGTATATGACATTTTGTTTTTGTCTTAACCTTGTTTTGTGACTTGACCTTGACTTTACTGTACGGACAGACAGAGGCGCCGCAGCGGTTTTCTGAGTGATGAGGGCAAAAGAATCAAACTTTTATTTAAATTTAGATTTTTATTTATATCAATTATTTAACAACGAACAATTTTGTGTTTACCGAGTTTTTAAAAACCGAATATTGGGGGGTGCAAAAGTCGGAGCTCTTTTACTCTACTTTCCTTTTTTATTCTTACTTTCTATTTTTTGTAGACGGGGAAATTTTTTATTCTGTGGGACTGCTATCTTCCTGACCCTTTCCAATAGACGGCGCCTCTTCAGGCATTAAAACTAAGAAAATATTTCAATGCACTTGCACCAATCGAGACATTTAATGTTAAATAAATGACTGACAATAAATTATAAACTTTTAAAATCTAACTGTATTTATTATTCATCCATAGTAATTTATTATTTTAGAATAAGGACAATCTGAAGAGTTATATACGTAATAAAAAGAATCTAAAAGCTCTTATAAAATTATGTCAAAATAATGACAAGGAAGAAAAACTTCTTGTAACTCATATATGGAAGATATTTAGAAATTTGGATAATATTTTAACTTTACTGTCAGATTTCTCCAGATTTGCACGAATGTTAAATTGATGTTAATAAGAAAACAAAATCGACTTTACACATTTGAATTTCAAGGAATTTTTGTATTTTCATTTAAATTATCTCCAAATGTCAATTGAAATATTTCATTAATTGTCATGTATCCAATTTAATTTAAATGATATTTAATTAATGCAAACTGATTGTGTTGTATAATATTTATACTGGTAGTTGATTTTGTTTGTTATCTACTACACATTGATTTGTGATGAATAAAAAATCCATAAAAGAAATATTTGTGCGTCATAATATGTATTATTTCGTTCTAGAACGAGTTCGTTCTAGAAATCAATCACATGTCAATCACATGTCTGGTACTATCCACAAGTCACATTTCCCGACTAACCAAATCGTTCCAGAGCTTTCCTTTACTCAAACTTCCTCCCATTCCATAATATGCACCACTGATCCCAAACCTCATTATCACAATGACAATCCACACACAAACCGAATACCCTCAACCCCACTTAGTGGCGTAGCCATGAATAGATCAAAGGGGGGGGAGCGGGTTTCTTCTAAAGGTTATCACTCATTTCTTCACTCTTTGTCTCCATTTTGCTCCGATTAGATGTATTTCAACTACACCTACAGGAATTCAACGCAGAAAAAAACGTAAATCGTCAAACGTGTGGGGGGGGGGGATTAGCCGCTAATCTAACAGTATAAGATTACACAAATAAAACCTATAATGGGGGATTATAATATAACATACAATTACCCCTCCCTCTCCTACGCCACTGACCCCACTTCAAATTTCCTCAACGTCCACGATTCATAAATTAAATAGATTGTTTGAATGTAATTTATTACACCTCTTCCACCCCCTGTCCCCCACAGTCCCAGTCGCTATTTTCAATCAGACAAGATAAATCTTATAAACAAAATCAGATTTCTTCTCGTGAAATATATGTTATAACAGTGTTGCAAACTATATGTTATTGCTATCGACAGTAAAGAATAGGCCATAATTAAAAAAACATATCTACAAATTCATTTAATACTGTTTTTCTTTATTAATGTTTTTAAACAATTCTGCAAATTATTATTATTTCTTTCAAAAGTAAAAAAACTGCTTTAAATAATTTTAGAAATAATTTACTTATACATTGCAATGATATATTTTAAACTTAAAGCTACATATTTATAAATAAGTTTACGATAACAGCTTAAAAGAGTTCAACATAGTTTAATAAAGGGAAGGGGCCAATAAATTGGTTGTACGTCCAATTTAATACGACAGAAACAGTACTAAATTTAATTAAAAACTTAAATGAACTATTTTATTACTCTCGTGACAATGACTATATTAAAGAAATAACGATATTAACACATTCAGTGCTCAGTTAATTATTTCATTAAGTTTAAAATTAATTGTTTTTTAGTTTGCTATTACTCATTACATTCTCGTAGTATAAATGTACGAGAACTGATAAAGAAATCATTTGGAAAAAATTGTTATAAATTAACATTCTGACAAGATTCATCAGTCGATTTAAAAAATCTGCAAATCTTAAAGATCTTTGTTCGTCGGATACACTAAATCTTAGTTTTAGTTAACTCTCGCTAATGTGTTTGATATAAATAATTGTTCATTAATTAACAGCTTAGCTAATCAGTGATACAAATTCTTTACTGTTTAATGTCATTTGCTTGTACATTTTATTTGTTCTATTTAGTTTCCAGAACGATGATTATTACTTGCATGCATTTTTATTGTAAATAAAAAAAATGTCAGTATTATAGTGTGTAGACAACATAGACGCTTAGTATTTTTAACATTTGAAACTGTTTCAGAGATGGAGTTCGGTTTCATATACGTGCTCGGCTTTGCTCTGATTCTCAGCAACATTGGTAAGATTGTATGTTTTAAACAATATAGTGTAGAGACTTCTACACTGTATTCTGCAATGTCGACTTTCATGTAAATGAAAACTGATGTTTTGCGTTTACATAAAATTCAATACTAGTTTCGTCTGCTATATATGAAACCCTATATTACTATATATAATATAAGGTAATCTTCTATTTTAGCGTATTTAATTATTTTTCACAAAAGGCCAAATGTAGTAGCGTATTTAATTATACAGCATACTAAACCGACTAAAAACATAGTTTAATGACTATGACACAAGTGTAACGATTAACCCTAATCCTAACCCTAACCCTAATGCTTTTAAATTCGCGCCATTTAAAAAAAATTACTATAGCACATGCATTTAATTAAATACGCTAAAGTACGATAGCCGCTTTGACGAAATAATGAAATACGCTAAAATAGGAGATTACCTAATATAATATAGTCTAACTCTTACTTTAACACTCAACAGTCTCAACCAGCAATATATTACAATATATTTTCGACAGTCGTTTCAGTTATAAGCAAACATATCTAGTTCGCTCTTATTGAATTAAACTACATCTCTGTGAATGAATAAAGTCATTGTATTAGACAAACTATCTTGTTTCTTTATTTCTCATTTGTTTAAAAGTTAGGCCTTTCTTTTCTTGCTTAAATTAATGCACTACATCTTTTGCTTATTCGCTAAAAGCCCATTCGATTATTTGTCATGCCGAATATGAACTTAATATGAACTTAATATTTTTAACGTTAATATCAGATCTTAATACTGAAAAGCAACTAACACACTATAGATACTATTAATGTACAGCATACAAAGATTTATTTAGTTATGCTTGAATACTTTTTCTATTACAGTCACGTGTTCTGCCCAGCGTCATCCAGACTACAGTGATGAAGTCAGTGTTGATGACGTCATAACCGGTGTATGTAACGAATTGAACAGATGTAAACAAACTTGTGGTAGTGGCGGAATGATAAAAGATATTTGCGCAATACTCCATGGTATGCATTATATATTTAATTTTATCATTTATTTAATTGTTTACGTTTTTATCAGTTATGTCTATTTTTAAAATATTTAATATATTGCTGCATAAAAAATGCATAATCTCTTTTCAATTAACAGTATATGTAAAAGTACAGCACATCTTAACAACAATTGACATTGTTCATGAATTAAACAATCCTTATTTCGGTCTATTAATTATAGCAGTTACTATATTTCGTAAGAACATTTAACAACTGCCGATTAATTTTTAAGTCCAATAATATTGACACAATATTCTTCACTGTAACAGCACACATGTTCTCAGGTAACTTTTTTATGCTAGAAAACGAAAAAAGATGTAACACTCCACAAAGTGTTACATTGCATAATCCTGGAGTGTTACATTTAATAATTATAAAGTCGTCTCAAATAATCTCTAAATTACACAATTAAAATTTACAATAATCTCTGCTTTTTCAGTTGCTTTTATCTGTTTATATCTCTGATGTTGTAACTTAGAATTTCATTTTACATTGCATTTATGTAGAACACTTGTGCGACGCTTCATCTGAACCTCTTCCAATAAAATCTTCTAAAACTGATCGAGTAGGCCCAGACAATCTTTGTAAGTTTTACGATGGCAGGACATCGACTTGCCGGAGAACTTGTTCTTTAATGAGGGTTAAAGAATTTCACCTCTGCTTGGGTGTGTGTCTCATATTATATAAAATACATTTATGTACACATATACAATCACGCCCGATTTCACATACACACGCATACTCAGATACACAAACATTATATATA